>OZ026605.1:1773300-1783300 GCA_964020085.1 Micromussa lordhowensis | reverse complement strand
CAGGACTGTAGCCAGAAAAAATCTGAATGAGGTAATCAAATGTCCATGAGGAACTGTGCACGGTTAGATTTGCTTTCTAGGTATTAAGGGTGTTTATGAGGACTCTATATAACAAAAACAAAACAAAAAATGACCAATACAAGTGCCTTGGTTTACCCGTTACTAGCTGTGGCCCTGTATGTGGCACTTACATGTTGTTGAACTATGTCAGCAAACATTTCTTTTCCTGCAGAGTCATAAATGTAAAGTTCCTGAAAAGATTAACAACAACACACACTAAAGAGTCTGCAATTTTCATATTACTAGTAATAGTTCTCACTACATCTGCCCCGCCTTAGATATCACGTTTATTATGTAATGAACTGTACAACTTTTACTACAAAATACGTCTCCCCAGAATTGTTGAAATAACAGGCTGATCTGACCTTTTACTCTCGTTGTAATCCTTCAAATCACACAAAATGAACAAAAACCTCTGTTATTTCAAGTAAGTAATGATAGATTTAAAAAGTTATTTGTACTCTTTGTGCTCTTGTCAGAGCAAACCAACACTACTACACTCGTGCATGTGGCTGCAAGAATATTACCCAATAATCATTGAAACGACACCATTTATAAATCCTTTACTAACTTGTGATCCTTGAGATAACAAAAGGAAACTAAACTCAGTTACTTCGGATACAATTTGTTGTTGTTTCTTTGGTGTTTCTTTGGTGTGGTGTTTGGATCGAGTCTGTTGACCCTGTTCCTGATTTGTGTCTAACAAATCAAGTTCTGTACAGAACAATTCTATCCAGTACTGCTGAATAACTTATCGCATGCATACGCGATACCTCTCGTTGTCCTCGTGGCTGCAAGAATTACCCAGAGTTGCCTTGCAAGCTTACTCAAAAATTAACCGAGACCGCCATGCATGTCTAGTTTCTTCAATTCGGGCTTGATTTGCACACTACCAATACCACACCAATATTTCACATTCTTAATACGCGGGGGGTCCTGTTAATGCCTCCTCGGGTTTTGGCCTCTGGGCCTCTGGGTCAAAACCCTGCGGGGACAATTATATTATTTATAACTGCAACTGATTAGAAATGTTTCTCACGAACATAACTAGTACATAATTAGTTGCTCTACTTTTTTTAAGAAGTTATATACTCTGTATTGATTTCTCATTAAATCAACTTACCACACTGTCGGAAGTCTCTGGGATATTGACAGACTTTACACAGACATCAACTCCGGCTGTCTGAAATACATTTGCGAAAAATAATATTAATAAACATCACCTGGCATGCTTAAGGACGTTCGTGCAAAAATGTTCCACTCAATAGATTTTCTTTAAACTTCTACCGTGGATAGACAATGAATAATTATTACTTGTTTCAGAAATGAAAAAAATATTGGGGGTTAAAGACTTTCAGAGATAACGTGTGTGTGGAAAACTAGTGTCATTTTGAAAAATTGGTGCGTGTAAATCAGCATGGACTCCAGGGTGTTTAGCTCAAAATATCAAAGATGAATCAACAGAAACAAGCTATCCTAATTATATTATATATAACTGAATCTGTTGCCAACATTTTCACAAAACTTAACCCTTCAAGAGCCACTTGAAACTGGCACACAGATAAACAAAGAGCTAAAACGAATGGAATTTGATGGTGCACAAAATTCAAATTGCTAGATTTTCTTCATTTTTCCGCTAAGCATAGAAAATTGGTAGAGAAAATGATCCATAAAAAAGAAAGATAGGGCTCATCGAACGTCCAAGATCGTTAAATCCAGGCAAAGCCATTGCAATGGCCAGCTGCCCTATCATTGTTCATTTTATTAGTTAGCGTGGGCCCGATGCATGACATGGCATGTGAATTAGCCTGCACAGTGAGGATGTGCAGAAACAAATAAGTGCAACCGTCATTAATGGGGGAAGTCAAATTTGACTATCTTATTCAAAACAGCTTAAGATTATTTTTCCAGAGCTCACAATGGATGCTACCAAATGCATTTCTTATGGCTTATAATGCTCAAACCAGAGTTTGAGCATTATAAAGCACACCGACACATGTAAATGAAGTAGCTAGGTATTCTGAAGTCGCTCCGTCCATAATACTAAACATTACTCCACCATGCTTCACACCATGTGCAGTACCATGTGCAATAACATGTGCAGTGATTGGGCAAATAAGCTGCCCCTATTCTACTGTGTGACCCGCTAAATAGGAAGCTCTTTTTGTATTATCTTACTAGCCTCATATTCGCAGTCTGTAGCATAAGTTACAGATCCTCATTTTTTCATCTTAATTCATGACCCTCGTGCAGCACGCTTGGGCCATAAATCAAAGTGGAAAAAATTTGGTCCATAACTCACAGTGAGGACCTCAAACAAGGTTACTAAGAGGTACATACAAGTAAGCATATTTAACTTTAATACTGAGTTGCTCACCATTGTATAATTTTTTGGAAAATGTGTTCCATCACTGTGAAATGCTTGTGTTAGTGCACTCTTCCCCACACAAGGGTCACCTATAACATAATATCACATTGTATTTCATACATCTTTCAACTCACTGATCGCTAATCTATAAGTTTTCAGTGTAGTTGTGGATGCCTGTGGCAAAAGATTATTATCATAATGCCACTAGTTTTCTTTTTAACTGCAACGAATTTCATACTAAACATAATACCAACACACTTCTAGTTCAAAGATGAAGTAAGCGTTATGTATGTTAGTATAATGTAAAGAATTACAGTTTAGTTTCTTACCAACAAGAATAACTTGAGCTCGGAGAACCACCATCTTTGCTGTCCTTGAGCCAGCGGTATGTTTTAGCGCTGTCAGCTGGTTACCACGACGACGTCTTGTGAATTTCGTGTTAGGGAGAAAACGCTCTCTCTATGCTAGTTCAGAACGAATTTATGTGTCATGGAATCCACTTGAACAGGTAAATCGGGGATAAAAGAAGATCTCAGAATGGGGAGCATTTATTTGCCTCCAATCGCCCGCAAAAAGAAGGTAGACGGCTACCCACGGTAGGTTTTGACTCTCGCTGCTTCCTTCTAAATATTTAATTTAATGATGATGAAATCTTCATGGATTCGTAAGATAAACAGACTTGTTTGTGGTCAGGTAATCAGCCATTCATCATAGATTAAAGGTGATTTTCGTTGTGAGCCTTGCGTTCCCGCAAGAGGAAGAAAAAAACGAAGGCAAAATGTGTAGATACATGTACCAATAATTTTGACGGCAAGTTTGGCGCGCGAGCGCGCGTTGTTTCAATTCACACAGTTTACATAGTTTCAACTTTCAAGGCATTCTGTATACCTGTTGTATCAAAACGGTCAAATGTCTCAAAGTCAGTTTATTCAAATAAACGACAACAAAGACAGCACATCGCTTCTTAGTAGAAAGTGGAAACCTTATACCTTTTGTTTCAATAGCAATCCTAATTAATTAGGCTTAATTAGACACCCAGTCGCTATAAACTTTCATGGCCAAGTGAACGCTTTACCTGAAGAAGAGTTGTATATAGAGATGAAATTTAAAAAATAAATAAATAGAGCATGTCCCAGCAATGAAATGCTTGAAAACCTTGCCCTACCTCCATAAATTTATGGATATAGAAATAATCCTATTCACACCGCTCTGCTGGAAACTGTGTATATTTAAGATTCATTTAATTTTGTCTTTGATAATGTAATAATAATGCCAACCATATCCATCCAAATTAAACTAGGATTTTATTTTACTTTCAGTCAGGACACCTCCAGGGTTTTTGCTGATCTGCAAGGAGATTATTCCCCCAATAAAACAAGTTATGATGCACATCACACAGGGCGTGCACTACAGTTATCTACCCAACAGAGCGTGGCAGCTGAACCAAATAACAAGCCCCACCCAACTAATGTGACATTCCTGCGTCAAAATCCACGATTTATCTGCGAGCCAATCTGTTATGTAAAAACGGGTGTTGATTCTCAACAAACATATCCATCATGGTGGCCAGAGGAACTACCAGAAAAATCAAGCAAGGTGCCTCAATATAGCTTTGATTCAACTGCACGTTCTGATTATCGACCTCCACCCTTCCCCCATGAGAGATCAATGATGCACACTGGTAGTCTAGCCATGCGTTCAACTCCAGCAACAAATGGGATCATTCCCCAAGCTGTACTTACAAAGACTGCATGTAAAACGCCAAAGGTTATAGAGAAAATCTCTTATGAACATCAGTTTAATTCAAGACTGGACCCCAGCCATCCGATAAGAGGGCGCAGACATGGTAGTTTTATATGGAAAGTTGTGTCTGACTTAAGAAAACAAGGTAGAAAAAATAGCAAACCTGTTGAGTACGCCCACATAGAAGATGAATCAGCAGACATAAAGACCACCCAGGTCTCAGCAGAAAAGAATGCCACTGATGGACAAACCACGGAATTGAACAAAGCCGATCAGACACAACCGTCTTCTAGTGAAAGTTGAATTTTTGTTTAAGTTGAGGTTACTTTATTAGCAACAAAGGCAAATATTTGATTGATTGAATTTTTTTAAGAGTTTGTATTGCACAATGGTTGTGGCATCTGTATAGCAGGTTCTTATCTTGTTTTCTCTCATCCACAACTCTAAATTTAGCAACTTTCTTTCATTATTGTATGGCTATTTCCTTTGAATTTATAGTGATAACATGCAAGCTTGCTCTAAATTAGTATTAAAACTGGCATTTAAAATTCAGTTATTAGTTCTTTACATCTGATTTTAAAAGTCCTTTGACCTAATTGACCCAAGTGTGGACCATCATTCTATAATGTGCATGACATACCCCTTCAAGAACCAAAAATTCAGAAAACAAAAGCAACAGATCACATTACAAAAAATAGTAGAGAATACCCCTTCTTGTTAATGTCTTTAATTAATTTATTCATTGTGGCCTTAACTTGCCTGAATTTGGATTAACATTTCGAAGAGATACAACAAATTATTATATGGCAAGATAGTCTTGAGGTAAATCCGTGCATTCTGGTTGGTTCTTTCTTGGTCAGGATTTTGCCATATGGACTCTTTCCATGGAATTTGTCATTAGCTCATAAGCCATGTATTTATTTGTTTTCAAAAGGCGGGCCAATTCAAATTAGAAATTGGTCCATACTGCCACATCCACAGGTCAACAATCCCCAGATTGGCCCTCGTGCTCGGTTAGGACGAGGTTCTATTGATTATGTTGCCAAAAACTCCATCAGTGCCCAAAAGCCACTGGTACGTACCACTTTATCATATATTGCATAAGAGGCGCCTTCATTTGTATTTACCCTAATGGGCGGGGCGAGGTTGTGGAGTAGGAGTGGTGCCCCAAAATGTCAGTCATCTGTCCTCCTCAGAACCCAGTGGCAATCTGTGGTCACTCATTCAAACTCAAGATCAAACAATTCCACGTAACCCCGTGATATCATAGGTCACATCGGGTGAGGACTTCATTTCTGGCTGACATTTGAGTGAGGTACTTCTCTTTTTTGGTCCAGGAGTATGCTAGCGGAGGACATGCGAAATAATGATAAAGCCGCAAATATAACAAAACCAAGATTTCTTTTCTTGCGTTTCGCATATGTTGAGGCTTTTCGGCTGATCAAGATTCTTCTGTTTTTGAAAACCCGGTTATTATACTCCGGATGTTAGATGTCCGATGTAGGATGTCAGATATTCTATGTGGGATTCCGAATGTCGGACATTCTGTGTGGGATGTCGGATGTCACTTCTAAGTTTGCGCAAAGAAGCCAGAAAAATAGTTTGGCGCAACCCGCTTACGTTGTATAAACGTCATCCACTGGCTGACATGACGTGAGTGTTGAAATCGGGATGCAAACGAACTCAAATTGCATGAAAACTAAAACGGGCACAATTCTCTGATGAAACTGCAATAATTCCAAAAATAGTTCTATTCAAAGCTTGCATACTCAATTACCGTGTTTTTAAATAAAGATGATGATGATGATGATGACCGCTATCAACAGTCTCAATCTAGTAAAACCTAAAACTTATTAAAAGAAACAATCCACGAAAAAAAGTAACGAACTAGAAACTTTATTTACGAGTTTTGGAAATCACACCAACAGCATTATTTTGTAATGCTTTCTCTCAAGTGTCGTTGCCCGAATCATGAGCGTTTTGCCCGAAAAATCACATAATTTCCGTAGCTGGGGGGGGGGGGGCTGCAGTCCCCCTCGTCCCCCCCCAGCTCGCACGCCTATATATGCCGCCTGGGGTGAGATAACGAAAAACAACATGATGCACTGTACTTCTGACAAAGTCGTTACTTCGCCTGAAGGGACAGGCCCATTCTCGTCCCCAGAGCCTACGATCCTTCTGGCCTGTGGTTGGGATCGAGAGCTCTGGTTTGGTCCAACACCGGAAGTCCGTGAATCACGGACTTCCCGGTCAAATCCAGCAAATCTGATTGGTTGACAATGCGAAACGAATACTCTGCGCATGCTCAGAATATCGGGTCCGGCCAGAGCTTTCGATCCCAACCACAGGCCAGAAGGATCGTAGGCTCTGGGGACGAGAATGGGACAGGCCGCGCGTAATCTGGAGAATATCGTTGCAGTTTTGACATATATTTTCCACGACTCGTGTTTCCAAACCTCTGAGAAATTAGCTCAGGAGACGTGTGATCGTAAAATTGCGCACTACGATTCACTGTTGGACGCTTTGAATTCACTCATGGCAGCCAAAAAGTTTACACACGCTCAGCGTATTGTACATTATATTCAGTACTCTAGATTGACAATGTGAACATTTTTTTAAATGCAATGTCATAAACATTTCATTCCTTGAGATATCTTACTTCAAAGGATTTGGCCGTGCCGTGGGACCTTCGCAAGATGTCTCAAGGAATGAAATGTTTTATGACATTGCATTTCAAAAAATGTTTAACATATATATAATAATTTTTCATCGATTGAGGTGGAGTGGAGGGTAGAAATGCAGTGCAGCTTGTCCTCAAGTAACAGTCGTTAAAAAAAACGTGTGAAACATACTACCCATTCCCCAATTGCCTGTCTCGTGATCTCAAACTGACTGTTCTGCACACCAGGTGCTCTCGATACGACCGTAGTCAAGGCATGACACACAACAGACTTTATTCTAACTTTTAGCGCATAGTTTCCATGTGCTTCATGAGCATTACTACAGTTTGACTGGCGGTTTTAGGTGATAACAAATTTTACTCCAGCTTATTTCCGAACAAATAACAGTGACGCTTCAATTTCAATTTCTGGCAAATAGTGTTCAATCGAAAATCTCAGTCTTCATGTAATCTTAGTCAGCAAGCTTTTGAAAACGAAAGCTTGAATGTGTCACGACCATGGCTTAACACACTAACGAAAACATGTAGAAAGTGTCAATGGAGAATATCATAAATAATGTTTAACGTTTCTTCAGGTATGAGAGGGTTTGGCCTAAATCAGTCCTTTTTATAACTTCGTCATTTCTGATCTTTCATGGCCACCGACGACTTTGTGAACAGGATTGTCGTAGATGTGGCCATGTTCAGTATCGGCATTCCTCTTCGTTTGCTGATTCAACACGTGTTGGTCCATCTGATAAGCCGCAAAAGGATACAGCAGCATGACCACAAAGAAATCCTCCACCATGTTACCGTGTATTTCATCTTCTTCTCTTATGCCAGTTCGGATAGCTGTTGCAACACCAAAAAACAAGAATAGAACGGCCCATCCAACATAAGAGATTCCATTCACCGGGATTAACTCCGCCACCATCATGACTATCCAGCCATAAAATGGCACTCCCATTAGAATCATGTAACAGGCCAATCCTCGAGGGGAGCTGGGCTTCCTTCGTTCTGCAGCAATACCAATTACATACCATGGAGCAAGTGTAGCAAGAAACAGTTTGGAAAGAGCTCTGCATGACGGTCGACTAATTGGATTAAACAAAGAGACGCTAAACTGCGGTCCATTAGGATCCAAATCACCAGCTTCCATTTGAACAGCTCTCCACAGTGCCACGCACATGAAACACAGCAAAACGGTGTATGGAAGTCCAGCAGCAATGGACACGGCTTGCAAGGCCTGCAGTGCATCTGTACCTCCAGCGTATAGCAAAGCTGTTGCGGTAGTACCTTCCGTCAGAGCCCAGAACACGCGCTGTGGTGCCGGAGGGTCAGGATCTCCGTTTGCAGACAGGCAGTCGATGACCAATGAGCCGCTGTCTGAACTAGTGACAAAGTAAAGGATTATACCAACCAGGGATATGACAGACAAGAATTGTCCAAGATCTCCGTATTGATCCATCACGTCGAACCACATATCATTCTTCGAGCGACAGGACAGACGGTACAAACCTTGGAAGTTCTGTGTAGCATTTTTACCTCCCAGGGACGATGAACACGTTATGTTTGCCAAGGCTGCGCTTCTTTCCATTCGTAATCCTGCTCCCCCAAATATACTAAGCCAAAGAAAGGTGTAAAATATCGGTGCCGTCAGCGTGGCGTTGATGAATTCTTTGATCGTTCGGCCTCGTGAAATCTTAGCGATGAACATACCCACGAAAGGGCACCAGGCAATCCACCAACCCCAGTAGAAGATGGTCCAGTCGTTCATCCACTCCGAAGCCTCCAGTTTGTCCGGGGCATTGTGAAGTTGTGCAAAAGCATCAGTCAGTGGAATCCAATCTGAATGACATACTGGAGGTAGTAGCCGATACTTTGAACGTACAAGTTTAGCAGATACCAGGTGTCATCAAAGAACAGGACAATCAACATCAGTACCACGCCAATTCCAAAGCACAGTTCACTAAGTCGTCTGATTCCAAGTTTCAAGCCGGTGATTACCGATAGAGTTGCACAGGCCGTCACGCCCCAGATGGTGATAATCTGGTTTGTGATACTGAACGCGATGTTCCTGTTTAGTCGCTGAAAACCAGCATTGAGTTGGATCGCGCCAAGACCGAGGCTTGTACACACTCCAAACATAGTGCACACAACCGAGAGGATGTCGATGAAGTCACCCATCCATCCGTAGATCCTGTCACCAAGCAGGGGATAGAAGCAGGATCGCATGGTCATGGGAAGGTCTTTTCTGTAACTGAGAAAGGCAAGAAGAAGTCTAACCACCACATACACGATCCAACCGTGAATTCCCCAGTGAAAGAATGTGAGGTTCATGGCATCTTGGGTTCGTTGATTGTCGGAATACCTGTTATTGGAGAAGTTGAAGTTAGTATTGGAAAAACGTATATGCCTGGGAAGCTCGATTCAAGTTTTCAGATGTTGTTTGTATTTTGTAGATAACTCAATGACACTATTTTTCGGCCTTTATGTCGGCTGCCTGTCCACATTCAATCCATTTGGAGAAGTATGGTGGCCCACTGTTCTCATAGGGAAAAACAGTCAAAATGTTATAACAAAGTGAAAATTTTAGAAATAATGTAAAAATTAAATAAAAACAAAATATAATTTCTTATTGTTTTAAAAATAAATTGATAAATAAAACAGCTTGAAAAAAAAATAAAAAATACCTTTATGTATTAGAAAAAATGTGATAAAAATTAATGGGAAAAACAAACATGAAAATTGAATGTAAATATAAAATATTATTTCAAATAGACATGGAAAACGACATTAAATTCTCAAGCCCAAAAATCAAAATAAAGAAAGAATATACTTGTCAAATAACTATGAGAACACTGGTCCACACACTGGCCCATCGTTCTCATAAAGCGTTTCAAGTTTTGTTCGACTGGCCCAGTGTTCTCTTAGCCCGCGACGTTTCCGGGCAGCGGATAGGGCCCAGGAGCCTCAGTACATGAAGTACCTACCCTTTGCCCGTGACTTTGCAGGCTTCCCGCGCAAAAAGAGCGCGCCTGAGTCGGTGACTTTTTCTCCAACATTCCATGCAGTTCAGTCTATATTAATGAGGCGAAGGCAAGACACATGGGACCGTCTCCAAGCGGAGATGAGTAGTAAAAGGGTCAAAGCTGCTGATGCAATGTCTG
>OZ026605.1:1728300-1765800 GCA_964020085.1 Micromussa lordhowensis | reverse complement strand
TAACTAAGTGAAAAATATTTTATACATATAAGTACTGTAGTTGTTTAATGGTCAGGCTGCAGACAGTAATCAATATTTTGAAATAATTATGTTACTTAGAATTTTAAAAAAGGGAAGAGAAGAAAAACCGTAACAGGAATATGTATCTCTATCTCTATCTATCTCTATCTCTAAAAATTGCAACCCCTTTAAACTCTTATCTTTGAAGCAGGAATCGAGACAATATCACTATAAGTGTACATAAATCTTTATTTTGTATTGTCAAGGTGGAACCATCCATTAGTTAAAACCTACCCGGTATGTTATTACAAAAAAAGGTAAAGACAATACAAAGACAAAATAAAAAGTGTTTTCTGAAAACTGTTTAAGTGACTGACTACCTGTTTTAAGGGGGGTCCATCTTAATTACCAATCAGTAGGGTTTTGGTCTGATGCTTCAGGTGGTTTTCACATCCAGGTATCAAGAATGCTGTGGCAAAGCCAAAGTCAGAATGAGACTGACTGTTGGGAAAATGAATCGTGCAAAAAGTCAACTTGGTTTTCATTTTCTTCCTCGATTGATTTTCCTACCACTGCAAAGTTTTACAGGTAAATTTGAACTGCCTAAAAATACTTATCTGGAGAAAAAATCAAATGTGTCCAATGCATCATAATAACATTGCCTGATTCTTAGATGGTTCAGGTCACACACAACCGTGCAAAGGAAGGGAGTGAGTGCTTGGTCGCAAGCAACCTGGACTATGACAATAGGACCACATGGTACAGTACAGAGCACTGACCAATGTAACCAAATGAAAAGGTCTTCACAGCTGATACTTTTTGAGATTATCATGCCTTTGGAAAAAATCAGCAGAATTTTTTTTAGAAGACTCACCCTGTAAACTTATTAAATTAGCAAACAATTAGCTCAGTCTATGTAAAATAGCAGACACTGGCTAGCTTGGCTGCCATTTACACATAGGTTAGGTTGAGTTCGTTACCGAAGTCCAGTTACAATTCTCTAGTTCCTTGTGAGTTCTTAAATAATGTTCAAGAACAGTAAGCCTTCAGTGAATTAGTGGATTCCCCATTCATAAGAGCAACCGTGGTTGCAATGCGGCTTAAAAGAGCAGAAACTGCATCCTTGTCAACCTTTGACCAAACCTCATTTGCAAGATATTCTCGGTTGCTTCTGTAGGTACCGGAGCACAGTATACGTCATCAAACTGAGAATAAATTAATACCGAGAAAGTGCATAATTAGGGTTAATTATTTTTCAAACCGCATAATTGCATGGAAATTAGATTTCTTCCTAGATATTTATGTCTAGCAGGTTCACAGGTCCACAGGTCCACAGGTCCACACTAATGCATATAAATGAATGCCTCCAGTCCACAGGTCCACAGGTCCACAGGTCCACAGGTCCACAGGTCCACAGGTCCACATTACTTCATATAAATGAATATCTTCAGTCCACATGTCCACAGGTCCACATTACTTCATATAAATGAATATCTTCAGTCCACAGGTCCACAGGTCCACAGGTCCACATTACTTCATATAAATGAATATCTTCAGTCCACAAG
Organism: Micromussa lordhowensis; assembly: GCA_964020085.1. Taxonomy (NCBI): domain Eukaryota; kingdom Metazoa; phylum Cnidaria; class Anthozoa; order Scleractinia; family Lobophylliidae; genus Micromussa; species Micromussa lordhowensis. Next base: position 1,764,235 of record OZ026605.1, on the reverse strand, counting down.
TCCACAGGTCCACAGGTCCACAGGTCCACAGGTCCACAGGTCCACCACAGGTCCACAGGTCCACAGGTCCACACTACTTCATATAAATGAATGTCTTCAGTCCACTAGTCCACACTACCTCATATAAATGAATGTCTTCAGTCCACAGGTCAACACTACCTCATGTAAGGGAAGGTCTTCAACAGTCCACAGGTCCACAGAATGACAGTACATACTTTTAAGACGTTTTCTTTTTTTTGGTTCACACCCCTTAGCTAGGTTCACACTCTGACATTCAGCGGGTACACATGTCCCGTCCAAATTCCATTTATATATCCCAGCGTCTTTCCGGCCAGTTCAAGCATGGCGACAAAAAGCGAAGAAGTTTACAATAATTATTCAAGGTCAGCTGTATTGTAAGCAAGTTTAGATGGTTTATCGTAGTATTCTTTTTAGAAGCAATGATATTTGAAGTTTCTGCACGAGGAAATGCCTAATATGCTATGACTTAAAACAACCATATTAAACAATTAGGCCTTCAACGTGAGTTGAATATATAAATGTCTGATGATCGCCTAGAGCGTGAAACTCGAGTAACTAGTAATACTTTCCTTCTTTTATATTTGTATTTTGCTCTGCACATTTCTGCATCGAGCACTCCTAGGATAAGCGAAGCAATTTAATTTCTTGTTTATTCGTTTAAATGCTATAATAAGGGCGTGTTTAAAACACGAAATGGCGAAATGACGGAATGGCACTTAACAATGTGGGATATGGTTAACCCATACAATTATTGAGAGCTAACCACCTTCAAGTCAGTGATATTTAGGCTAACCGAAGTGCTATTTGGGCTAACCGAAGCGCTTTTTAGGCTAACCGAAGCGCTGTTTAGGCTAACTGGAGTGCCATTTCGTCATTTCGCCATTTCGTGTTTTAAACACGCCCCTATAATAAATATTAATTTGCCATGGTTGAGGTCCAAAACCTTCTGCTGTACAGTTTAGTTCTGTCACTGACACCCAATTTGTTAAACAAGCTATGCAAGCTGTATATGTAGCTGTCAGAGAGTATATATAATTGTCATTTGATAAAATTTTATTATTTAGGGGAGTCATTTGCATCTTGGACAAAAGGGTAAAACAATAGGATGTTATTGTTCGTTTCACACCGAACATGAGCTTTGTTGTGAATGAAATTATGGAAACACATTAAATTAAATTACCTCAAAATTGGGCAAAGTAATATTCAGGGTTTTTATTCACTGTTTATTTATGAGTATGTAGTTACATTTTTGATTGATATGCGAAAAAAAGTTATATGTAGCAGAAATGAATTTCAGTTAAATATTGTACAACATTTTATTCATCGTACACCTTTTTATCTTTGTAATGTATTTAAGGAGGCTCGAAAGGGTTTTTTTGTTGATGTAGTGTTTGCAAAACGATGAAAGATTGCAAGGATGTTTTTTGGTTTGGAGCCCCACCTCTTGGAATTTCCAATGACTACCTTGGGTTGGGCATGGATATTTTCTGGAATCACACAACAATTACTTCGCAAATACATAACCATAATACACAGTGTATGGCAAGCTTTATGATAAAAACTTATATTTTCATTTGACTGAAATCCTGGCTATATATAATCTGAAGATTTTTCTCATGATTTTCATCATGACAACCTATGTGATTAATATTTGCCATTTATTTAGTACCTAAGTCAAGTTGTTACATTTGTTGCGTTTCAGGTTCAGAAACACTGTTGCTTCTCATTTTAGGTTTTTAGTGTCAACACTCAAAAGGTTCAAGTTTTCTTAGAAAAGTGATTCCCAAATACATAACCATTAATACGCAGTGGACAAAAAGCTATATGATAGAAATATGTTTTATTTTAATTAAACTGAAATCACAGCGATATATATTTTGAAGATTTTTTTCCATATTATTTTCTGATCCCTATTTGACATTAATATGCTGTATTTATTTACCTCGGCTAAGTTTACACAGTCAAGTTCCATTTGTTTGGTTTCACTTAAGGAGACACTGTTGTTTGATAGGTTTACAGTGTCAGCAGCTGGTTCATTGTTTCTTATAACAGTGATTTGAAATTCCATAAGCATTTAAGGAGGCTCGAAAGGGTTTATCAGCTGCACGGGCACGCGCAATCTACACAAGCCATAACTAAGATGCACGCGTCCGCTGAATCAGTATTAAAATCAGTACACCAGAAGTTAATGCTGCGTAAAAACGCGCGAACCGGAAATAAAATCTGCAGAAAACATTTGTATTTAGCTCGAAAGTTTGCTTGGTGACCTATTTCGATTTTTTGCATACATGCGTCATTCACGATGGCACTTCAAATATAAAAGTTTCAGGGAAATTTATCTAGTAGAATTTTCTGCAAGCCATAAAGTGCGTTTTTACAGATATATTAAATTCCACTAGATAAATTTTTTTTCATACTGCCTGAAAAGATAAATAATTTAGGGAGCTTTTCAACAAAGAAATAAAAACGGTAGGTCACCGAATTAGTTTTTCAGATATTTTACAAAAACTGACATTTAGAGGGCCTTTTTGTGGACCTTGGGTTGTTGCCATGGTAACTAATATGACGTCATAAGCACCTTCAAAAATATATTACAACATTAGAGTTCCAAGGAGACACTTAGTTTGCCTACAGCATTAAATATCCTTCTTTGTAATCTTTCATCGTTTCGCAAACACTACATCAACAAAAAAACCCTTTCGAGCCTCCTTAAATACATTACAAAGACAAAAAGGTGTACAATGAATAAAATGTTGTACAATATTTAACTGAAATTCATTTCTGCTACATATAACTTTTTTTCGCATATCAATCAAAAATGTAACTACATACTCATAAATAAACAGTGAATAAAAACCCTGAATATTACTTTGCCCAATTTTGAGGTAATTTAATTTAATGTGTTTCCATAATTTCATTCACAACAAAGCTCATGCTCGGTGTGAAACGAACAATAACATCCTATTGTTTTACCCTTTTGTCCAAGATGCAAATGACTCCTCTAAATAATAAAATTTTAATTATTCTTTGAAATCGAGGTGAATAGTGGCAGAATATTTACCTCGCTGCTTCGCGGCTCGGTAAATATTCTGCCACTATTCACCGAGATTGAGAAGAATAATTGTTTTATTATATACACAGGAAGTGATCTCAACAACATTTTCAGAAGGAAACCATTAAAAATTGGTTTACATGTAATTGATCTCTCAATTCATGCGTGGAAAAGGTGCAAGCGGTACAAAGCATGCGCGAATTCGCGAAACGCATTATTCACTCGGTAGGGGGTGAATAATGCTCATTAGCCAGAGATAGCGAACCAATCAGATTGCTTAAAACACCAAGATCACTGAGTGTGTATATACTAATTATATATATACGGGCAAAAATCAACTCACGGTGAAGGCCTAATTGTTTAATATGGTTGTTTTAAGCCATAGCATATTAGGCATTTCCTCGTGCAGAAACTTCAAATATCATTGCTTCTAAAAAGAATACTACGATAAACCATCTAAACTTGCTTACAATACAGCTGACCTTGAATAATTATTGTAAACTTCTTCGCTTTTTGTCGCCATGCTTGAACTGGCCGGAAAGACGCTGGGATATATAAATGGAATTTGGACGGGACATGTGTACCCGCTGAATGTCAGAGTGTGAACCTAGCTAAGGGGTGTGAACCAAAAAAAGAAAACGTCTTAAAAGTATTTACTGTCATTCTGTGGACCTGTGGACTGTTGAAGACCTTCCCTTACATGAGGGAGTGTTGACCTGTGGACTGAAGACATTCATTTATATGAAGTAGTGTGGACCTGTTGACCTGTGGACTGAAGACATTCATTTATATGAAGTAGTGTGGACCTGTGGACTTGTGGACTGAAGATATTCATTTATATGAAGTAATGTGGACTTGTGGACTGAAGATATTCATTTATATGAAGTAATGTGGACCTGTGGACCTGTGGACCACCAATTATGCGGTTTGAAAAATAATTAACCCTAATTATGCACTTTCTCGGTATTAATTTATTCTCAGTTTGATGACGTATACTGTGCTCCGGTACCTACAGAAGCAACCATATTCTTCAACAATACCTTCTGCCTCCTTTGGAGACAGGGAGGAATTGGGTTCGTCTGGGAGGTTTACAGTAAAGATTATGGTGACATGCTTGTACGGCGCATTCTGGTCATCGCAGTAAGAGTAAAACAACAGGGGGGACGGAGGTGAGAGGAGCTCAAGGTGATGGATAAGTGCCACTCTGTGGCCAGCTTTGAATTTTTCTTCTAGAATTTCATTCATTTTTTCCTTGGTCTTGTCTGCAGAGTTGTCTTTCTCCTGGTTTCCATCAATTGTAGCCAGATTTCTCTTCCGTTCAGGATCCAACTTTTCAGCTAGTTTAGTAGCCAGGCAATCCACCCATTCGTGAGCTGGTGGGGGTGCAGCCAGTAAGATCACCAGTGGTTGTGTGGGGTGTTTGTTTCTCAAGTGTGCCAAACCTCGGTTCTTTAAGATCATCCAGAATCTTTCAGTCTGATTGGTGAATGACTGTTGCAATTCGTCAACACCATTTCCAAAGATTGTAACCAAGTCAAAGTCACTCTTCATTTCAGACTCACGGGTTGAAATAAAGACAGCCACGAATATACCGGTACAAGCAATGGCAACGACAAGAATGATTCCTGCTGAGTTGAGAATGTTCCCCAAATCTTTCGTCGTCTTAACTTGAGAGCTGGAGCTGGATTCATCCACCTGAATATCTTTTCCTTTGCTGGATGGTGGCGATAGGGGATCTTCAGATTTCTTTCTTTCTTTTTCCGTCCCGTTACCTCGATCAGTGATACTGGGTTCCTTCGTCTGATCGGCATTTTCCTTGCTGCCAATTTTGGTCGTATCTCCTCCAGGGTTGGATTTGTCTACTTTGACAGAGTTCTTACCCATTTCTTTGCTTGAATATTAGGTTTTATTCTCAAAATCTCCGATCTTCAGGTAGCTTTCCCGACGTATTAATGCAGCTGTGGGGAGACAAATCGCGCGTTTTCCGAGAAAATCATCGCTTGGTACGATTAGACGCTCATTAAGTCCGCCGTTCAAACAAGCAACTTCACTGGTCATCTGAACGACCTTGCCCAGTGAGAAGGAATCGTTGTACGAGACCGACGCATTTCCGATTTTTCCTGGAAACGCTTATTTACAATAAGATTGTCTATGCTTTAGTTGTTTCAAAAGAGCTAAAAAGAAATTTGAATATTGCAGTCATCATTTAATGGGTTGTTTCCTCCTAAAGCTTGGCTGAAAAAAATCGGAAAAGATGCTAAAGCTCCCTATAATGCGACTACTGAAACCGGCATCACCCAGACAAAATAAACCAATCAGAAATTTGAAATAAAATTAAGCTAAAGAAAACTGACTTCAAACTCTATGAAAGTATTGAATGCAACAATCGTATATTCGGGAATTTGATTTCTCATTTCTCGGAAAAGCAGTAACAACCATCAAACACATGCGGGGACAAAGCGAGCGTTTTCCTAGAAAATCATCGCTTGGTAGACGCTAATTATGTTTGCCGTTCGATTTCTAAGAAGCAATTTCATTGGTCACCTGAACGAGATTGACCAATAGTAAGACTACGAATAAGAAAAAGAATCGTTGTATGATTTTTCTCCAAACTGTGAAAAGCTTCTCGCGCAAAATGGATGAATTTCAGCCGGCATTTGTTGCTATAAGTGTCGCTGTACTAGCCATCTTCCTTGGAAGTCAGTCATGTTTCTTCAAGGAATGTTGCACAGAGAAATGGACATCACCTAACATAACTGGCCTGGAAACAGCTCTCCGAAGTCAAGTTTTTGGACAGCATTTAGTCACAGAGACCGTATTAAAGTCAGTTGTCGGGCATTTGAATAATAAGTCGCCCACTAAAGCCCTGGCGCTCTCCTTTAATGGATGGACGGGATCAGGAAAGAATTTTGTGAGCAAAATCCTCGCCGAGCATCTATTCAAGATGGGAATGGAGAGTAGTTTTGTTCATTTGAGAATAGCCACTCATCACTTTCCTCATAAGTCCAAAGTGGATGTTTACAAGGACCAACTGCGTACACTGGTGGCTAACTCCGTGTCCAAGTGCTCCAGATCACTGTTTATATTCGACGAAATGGATAAAATGCCACCGGGGCTCATAGATGTCCTCAAACCGTACTTAGACCGCTACCCTGATGTGGAAAAGATCGACTATCGCAAAAGTATCTTCATATTTCTCAGTAACACAGGGGGTGGTCTCATAAACGGTGTCACGCTAAACCACTTGAGAGAGGGGAAGAAACGGGAGCACATCACTATCAAACAGATGGACGAGGTTATAAACTTTGGCGAATTTAACGACAAGGGTGGATTTTGGCATTCATCTTTAATTGAGAGAAACCTCATCGATTACTTTATTCCATTTTTGCCATTGGAGAGATCCCACATCAAAATGTGCATCAAAGCCGACCTAAAACAGAAAGGACACCCAGCCGGTGAGTTCATCCTTCACAGAATCGCTGACGAGTTACTGTACTTCCCAGACGACTTGAAAGTCTTTTCCAAGTCTGGCTGCAAGAAAATTTCAAGCAAAGTGGACGTTGTCTTTGGATAAGGCAAGTTGGGAGAATACATCCTGTTTTCCACTTTCACTTTAAAGTTTTGCACAGTTATTTCACTTCGGCAGCATTCAAATTAGTCTAAATAGCAGCCTTGTTAGTCTGAAGAGCTCCCTAGCTTGTTCAGTGACAGTAAGTGTAGAAGAATTGCGTTAATGATAACATGAATGGTATTATAAAAAATTTTCGGAGCTCATATACATTTCCTTATTTTCCTTTTGTTTAAAGTGCCAATATGATCAAATTTTTTTGCATTTTGATGTTTTGGTAGTATCATTTAGAATGTCGTTTACGGTTTTCTTTACCAGAAAACTATCTTTATTAGTTCCTGAGTTCCGAATGATATGTAATTGTTTCGGTTATTACGGCCTATTCTACATACTAGAATGAAGGGTTTCCCATTGTAAGCAATAAAGATCAAGAAATTTCTAAATACTTGTAGAATGTTAGTGTAAATACGTGCGAGACTGTCTAACGCCGCCCTGTGCTCCTTGTCGGAATACGGGTTTCAGTTGCGGCACAAATGAATAAACCGAACTGTCGTCGGGGACCGGAAAGTGTTTGTTCTGACTCATCTTGTTACGTTATATTTTAGTGACCTTCAGTAGTTGATCAAAGTAATTATAATTTGCGAAACGTTGCGTTGTCTGCAACTAAAAATAAGTTTGTTATTTAATCATATAACTAGTTTAATCAGGTAGTTAATAATGGTAATTGAACTGAGGGGAGTGCAATTTGGTCTGAAATCATACGCGTGATTCACTGGGCGAAAAATTGGATTTAATTCGAGATGAATGTTGTGTAAATGTGATTCAAATATGTCATTTGTCATATTTGTCCATTTAATTTGCAGACAAATCTGATCAAATCCATTATTTCACCCAGTGATTTCAAAATCAAACGAGCGCGCAGCGCGAGTTCGATTTGAAATCACAAGTATGATTTCAGACCAAAATTGCAGGACGCGAAGTCCAATTACCACTTTATTAAATCCATTTTGAAATCGCACGATTTTATGGCCTTAAATTATTGTTCCAAGCCGAGCCGGTTTGTTAGAAATAGCGGAACCGGAAAGGCTTTAACATCTTATATTTAGTATGCAAAACGATGTCGTGATGAAAACTCATTTAATAATTTAGTCATAAGCAAATTAGTTGCGGGTTATTCTGAAGTTTAGCCTTCGTTTGTTTATGCTTTGCTGGACTTGGTATCATACGGATCTTGAGCAGATGTCGGAGAAAAAATGCCAAAATATTCGTCAAAATAGACACAGAATGTTGGAAACTTCTTGTGAAGTACGTCTTCAGCTGAAGGAGCTCATCATGTATCATCCAGAAACTGTAATTAAATTCGTCAATTGTTTTGAAAAAGAAAAGACAACAACAAAGTTTTGGCAATAACCTGTAGTTGCGAAATTCGCAACACAGTGGCTTACATTTTCCTGAAATTTTGTTGGTTACGTTAAACTAACCTTGAAATCTGATTGGTTGTTTTGTTTTACTGTCCCATTCTCATTAGCTGAAAAAAAGATGCGATTTAGAGCAAAAAATAGTGCGATTCGTGAATAAATCGCACCTCTGAGGGCCAATCAGATTGCAAGGATAACCAGTGATTTCAAAATGGATTTAATAAAAGGAAAAACTGCATGTAAGATTAATTGTTGGAGAATAAAAATGCAAGCTAGAGTGTATTTCATTAAGTGACTCATCGTTATTTTGTTAAGGTAAAACTTGCTTTTAGTGTTGGGTGATTGTGTGATATTTCAGAGCATTTAAAAGGGTTACTCGGCTTTCTATTTGATTACTGCTAAATTTAATACTATGTTATTAGGTGTGAGTTTATTCATATTCAACACCATCATTTTGTGACCTTTCCAGCTGTATTTACTCAGTTGCTATGGTTGGTTTCTCTTGACGTCAATTAAGATAATGAAGTAAATCTGATGTTTGGTTTTTGGAAGCGCTCTTCCTGGAAATGACCATTTGACATTCTGTAACTTGTCGGGATTTTGTTGTGTAACTTTTCAGCCAAACTTTATTCGTTTAGTAGTCTTGTTTGAACATTGAAATACGGCTGTCTAATTAGGATTCGTATCTCGTTAATACCTCGCACAAAAGAACCAGCAAAAGTGAGATTAACACAATTAACACTGAGGTATTTATTTGTATATGATTGAATTAAAGAGCACGCAAACGGATAATGATATGGAATAGGCGGGCTAAAGATCGAGTAAAGGCCAGCCCACGAACTTAGAGTTGAGCCATTGTTTTATTAGAAATACTTATGTTGTACGGAATATTTAACAACTTTTCTCTCTTAACTTAGTGTTATCCTTAACTTTTAATCGGTGAAAATCAAGATTGTAACTTTTATATTGTTCGCGTTACCTTGCTCGGGTCAACCACCGAACAGGGTCCGGGTCAACCAGGAATAGTCGGTTAAAATTAAGGAAGAAAAAGTTTTAGTCAACCTCGAAGGAAAATATGCTAAATAGGTTCAGTGCGCAGCCGCACATAAACTTTATGTCAATTGCGCATGACCTTACGTTACCCTAATTGACAGTTTGACATTGATTTGATGAGACAAGTGGTTGCCCCTTTTAAAAGGAACGTGACGGTTGTTGTAAAAATGTTGTAAAGTTGTTGTATACGAATACAGTCAAGACCTGAGCAGTAGTTGAAGAAATAGAGGATATTACACGGTGGCAAGAACATATGAATTTTATGTTCGAGTGGCAAGAACAATATCTCATGATCTCATGAGTGAACGCAGGGAACGAGTGAGAATATTGTTCTTGCCACAAGAACATAAAATTCATATCTTCGAGCTAACGTGTAATGTTCTTTTTATTATATAAACATATTGATGACAGCGTTTTTGATGATTTTCCGAAGATTTCCGACCACTTTCGGAAGATTTCCGAAGATTTTCTAAAATTGTTCCGAAGGCCAGACGATGGTTCCCGAACATTTTCCGAGAATTCCCGAAAATTTCCAAACATGTACGAAGATTGCCGAAGACTTTCGAGGAGGACCCAAAGATGTTTCGATGATGCGCCAACGAATTTTAAGTACAATTTAAGAGACAAACTTGATATCAGTGAAATCATCGATATCTTCACATGTGAGGATATATCGTTTTTATCAATTTGTTACCACTCGGTATACCACTGACTTTTATATAATAACTTGCTGTAATAACTGTGACCAGAAAAAGCGTAGAAGTAGGACAACGCTGTAACATCTTCTTCCTGGAATTTAAGTGGAGTAACCGAACATTGAGTGTTGGAGTTAACGACTGAGTTCCTCTAAGTTTACTTCAACATAATGCAAATTGCAAGGATTATCAGAGCCTTCGTCTCTCACTTCGTTGTCAGAAACGTGCTCTGTCATTGTGAAAAAAAAACACAAGCTCGAATACGTCACAACCTTTTTATACTCTCGGGCAGGTTTAGGTGACACATGATTGACATTTTATGATTAAAAAAATTATGATTGACATTTGACAAAACTATATAAAAAAGCAAATTTGCTGGGAGAGTCACAGTATCAATTTTTTTCGTCTATAACTAACCTCATGTGCAAATACGAAAAGTGTCGTCAAAAACCACTGATGCCATCTCATCATCGGCTCAGACATGACAGTAGCGTCGTGCGTAATAGCCATTTCTTCGAGGCCCTCGAAACATTTTCTTGGCGTCGAGAGTGAGTGAAAGCCGTGTTACATTGCCTTCGCCGAAAAGAAGCCATTGCTCCACCCGATCAGCCCATCCACTCGTTACAAGCCCTGGAATACTTAGAGATGCCGGAATTGAAAATTGTCAGAGGCATGAAAAACATGCAGTTTTTAGGAAACCTACGACGAATGGAGTCGACTCTTGAGAGAATCAGGCTTGGTCCATCCTCTATGGAACCAAGAAGATTGTGAATTTGTCAGAAATACTCTATCCTCCAAACCCACGACGGTGGAGCTTTTCCAAGAAATCGTCTCCTTCAAGAGACAGGGCGGGTGGTTCACCTACGAGCTACTGGGATTCAGTCATTCTGACATAGACGAGGTCTTCGATTGGTCACACGTCTTTGACAATAGTAATATCCCGCGAAACACTAATAACAGTGAAGAGCACCACCAATCAATGAGTTCGTTTTCCCGCAAATCATGCCGGGAATGAAACAACAAGCTATTTAACCTGAAATAGTGTTGCGTTCGTCTTCATTTTGATGGCGCACCGATGAGTGAAAAGTGCCCTTTCGAAGCTATGAAGGAAATGGTCCACAAAATGCCACCCTTGAACAAAAAGCGTAAAAAAAGGAGGCAAAAATTCAGCCTTCAACCGTGGACCAAGAGCAGGCTCTTGCCAACCTATTAGACGATCTCATCACCACGGATTACCCCCAGCCGGCACACCCTCAACCCATACCGTCCACAACAGACGACAAAAATCACAATTTGAGTGTTTGCCTCTTCCATGAATGCAAGCTAATACTGTTTGAAGCCCGAAGCAATGGAAACGTTTACATCAAATGTCAAATAGATCAATGCCCTATCTTCATGCATGAAGACTCTGCCTATGACTACATGACCAACGTCTGTGGCAGACTACACGAAAGCTATCTGAAACGAAAGAGGATCTTGATCTGTTTTTGCGAAGAAGCGGTTTTGCTCAGAGCATAGTTAATAGAGGGGACTGGTTAGGAAGCCCGGCAAACATCAAAGTAACAAAAAAAGATGCCAAGATTTATGTTGGATGGTCCACGACCCTGCACAATCTTTTGTTTTCCCCTCATACACAATGCATGAGTTACGTAACCAACACTTTTCTATTGGTTAGCTCCTCAGTTCGCAGTAAACAACTATTGTGTTGTGTGCAGGGTCAAGGCTAAAAATCGGAACAAAAACATACAACAAAGAACTTTGACGAGTTTCATAACCATTTCCCTCCATTAACTATGCTCAGAGTAAGCAAAACAGAGAAAAATCCCGGTCGCCCCTACTTTGTATGTCGAGACAGAGACTGTCGATTCTTTTAGTGGGCAGGCGTAGAATTATCCAAGAAAAATAAGTACAAACAAACCAAACGATAGTATTAAGCCTGTTTTTTTTTAATAATTATAAATAACCCCATGACGCCTTATATTCAAAGTATGTCACTTGCCTCCATCCCTGTCTTGTTACATAGCCCCATAGCTCTAATGATAGTATGGTTTAAAGTGGTGTGTTCTTGGTCTTGATTAAACAATAAAAACAATTCAACTTTTCTTGTCTTTTTGTTTTTGCGCGGGTATCACCGCGTCTTTTTTGTTTTAAAAAGGCTGACCAAATTAGGTCATGGCTGGCGTCAGCTCAAAACAGTTTTACCATACTCGTCACTTCTTTCCGCCCGTCAATTTTATTATCCCTGTCATGACGACTTGTCAGCACTGTCAGCAAACCTTTGGTCGAACGAACTCTTTGACCCGCAATCTGTGAGAAAAACACGGTCAAAACAAAATCAGAACAGTGTCGATTTTGCACAAAGACCTTTTCCCGCGCGGAACACTATCGGCGTCACCTCCGGACTCAACACAACCAAACGCTCACGTCGTCAACCTACCCGTGTTCCGTTTGCCCAAACAATTCAAGACCTTCAAGCGCAGACCACCTACAACACCACCTACAGAGCTGCCCTACCCTGCAAAAGGTCGTCAATCAAAGCGAGCCGTCTGCAACGGAATTTTTCCTGGTAGAGGACATTGATCAAAGCGAGCCGTCTGCAACGCAATTTTTCCTGGTAGAGGACATTGATCAAAGCGAGCCGTCTGCAACGAAATTTTTGGCAGAGGACATTGAACAAAGCGAACCATCTGCGCTCGCCGGCATAGTGGAGCTACTGCGTCAATGGAATCCTTACACCAACACCAGGGTCAGAAAACACTACGACAACTACAAACTCTTGAAAGATGTGCTTCACAGGCCAAGACAACGGAGCCTTGACGAGCTGAAAAGACGAGAAAAGACGAGAAAAATTAAGTACGAAGAATTTCTGGAAAAGCCTTTGGTCCATTTTGGAAAAAACGCCTGGACCTTTTTGGAGCTGCTGGATCTGCAACACGCATTGATCGACAGCCAACTCTTGATGGTGGAAGCCAAGCTAAGCAATCACAATCAGAGTGGTTAGGGTCTGTCACGTGGTCATGACGTCATTTTTTCTCGAACTTTTGTTGGCGGCCATCTTGAAAAGGGGGTAGGGAGGGGAAGGAACGAGAACCTGCCATACTACTCCCAGCCATCCGATAAGAGGGCGCAGACATGGTAGTTTTATATGGAAAGTTGTGTCTGACGTAGGAAAACAAGGAAGAAATAACAGCAAACCTGTTGAGTACGCCCACACAGAAGATGAATCAGCAGACATAAAAGACCACCCAGGTCTCAGCAGAAAAGAATGCCTCTGATGGACAAACCACGGAATTGAACAAAGCCAATCAGACACAACCGTCTTCAAGTGAAAGTTGAATTTTTGTTTAAGTTGAAGTTACTTTATTGGCAACAAAAGCAAATATTTGATTGAATTTTTTTTAAGAGTTTGTATTGCACAATGGTTGTGGCGTCTGTATAGCAGGTTCTTATATTGTTTTCTCTCATCCACAACTCTAAATTTAGCAACTTTCATTCGTTATTTTATGGCTATTTCCTTCATATTTGTAATAACATGCAAGCTTGCTCTAAATTAGTATTAAAATTGGCATTAAAAATTCAGTTAAGAGTTCTTTACATCTGATTTTAAAAGTCCTTTGACGTAACTCTAGTTCACTTCTAACATCAACAGGCAATTAGGTATTCTTTGTATGGGCCTTAAAACATCTCTTTTGACCCAAGTGTGGACATTCATTCTATAATAAAGAACCGAAAATTCAAAAAAAACCAACAGATCACATTACATAAAATCATAAAGAATACCCCTTCTTGCTAATTCCTTTAATTAATTTATTCATTGTGGCCTTAACTTGCCTAAATTTGGATTAACATTTCAAAGAGATACAACAAATTTTTATATGGCAAGGTAGTCTTGAGAAATCCGAGTGTTCTGGTTGGTTCTTTCTTGGTCAGGAGTTTGCCGTATGGACTCTTTCCATGGAAATAGTCATAAGCCATGTATTTATTTGTTTTCAAAAGGTGGGCCAATTCAAATTAGAAATTGGTCCATACTGCCACATCCACAGGTGAACAATCCCCGGATTGGCCCTCGCGTTCGGTTAGGACGAGGTTCTATTGATTATGTTGCCAAAAACTCCATCAGTGCCCAAAAGCGACGGGTACTTACCACTTTATGATGTATTGCATAAGTGGCGTCTTTATTTGTATTCACCCTAGTGGGCGGGGCGAGGTTGTGGAGTAGAAGCAGTGCCCCAAAATGTCAGTCATCTGTCCTCCTCAGTGTAATTGGCCAGAGAGCCCAGTGGCAATCTGTGGTCATTCACTCAAACTCAATATCTAACAATTCCACGTAACCCCGTGATATCATAGGTCACATGGGGTAGAAGACTTCATTTCTGGCTGACATTTGAGTGAGGTACTTCTCTTTTTTGGTCCAGGAGTATGCTGCGGAGGACATGCGGAATACTTTTTTTTTATTTTAATTGCTCAAACAATTACAACAATTACAGCTTAACTTACACTACAGTACACTACAAAAAAAACTTGACAGACATTATAGAAAATAATACAAGTACACTAATTACAAGACAATAATTATTACTAAAAAAAAAACTAGAAAGGTTACAGTTGTTGGGACACGTTAGCTGGAGTATAATGTAATAAGTTACAGTATTCGCTTAAATAAATTTAGCACAGGTTTCTATTTGCTTTAAAATAAAAATAAATGCGGAATAATGATAAAGCCGAAAATATAACAAAACCGAGATTCTTTTCTTGCGTTTCGCATATGCTGAGGCTTTTCGGCTGATCAAGATTCTTCTGTTTTTATAATCCGGGTGTTAGATGTCAGATGTAGGATGTAAGATATTCTATATGGGATACCGAATGTCGGACATTCTGTGTCGGATGGCATTTCTAAGTTTCCGTATTTCTGCCTTCATAGTCAAGCAAACGCGCAAAGAACCCAGAAAAATGGTTTGGCGTAAACCGAGTGCTATAAACGTCATCCACTGGCTGACATGTAGATGCCGCCTGGGGTGAGATGACGAAAAACAACATGATGCTCTGTAATTCTGACAAAGTCGTTACTTCGCCCATAGTCTCTCCACGGAGTGTCTGGAAAAGAGGCCGCGCGTAATTGCAGTTTTCACATATGTTCCAAAACTCGTGTTCCCAAACCTCTGAGAAAATAGCTCAGGAGACGTGTGATGGCAGCAGATCATGGCAGCCAAAAAGTTTACACACGCTCAACGTATTGTACATTATATTCAGTACTCTAGATTGACAATGTTAGAATTTTTTGACATTTTGTTGTGAAAGCGTAAAAGGCAGTAACAAGATCTGATGGAAACCCGTTCTGATCCTATTATTTGTGTTATACCCATTCTGACGTTCCTTAAGCCCTGGATGACCAGTGTCAAGGCCCAGTTGCCATAGTTACATAGATCCGGATGGGCGATAGGAGATCGAAGTACGATACAGGAGAGCATATCATTATCGACTGGTGTTTCATTTTGGAATCAGGCAACAAGTGGTCCGTCACATGATTTCATGAGAGGTTTTCTTTCTTTGGAGACGTAACAGGAATCAGTAGGTGCTGCTTATAAATTTAAAGTACCATGGCTGCATTATGTGTACTGACCGCATCCTAGCAGTATAGTGGCGAGCACAGGACAGTCTCCTCTCAGAGTCATTTACGCCAAAGGATTTGGTCGTGGGACCTTCGTAAGATGTCTCAAGAAATGAAATGTTTATGATATTGCACTGATTAAAAAAAATGTTTAACATGTAATAATTTTCTATCGATTGAGGTGGAATGGAGGGTAGAAATGCAGTGCAGCTTGTCCTCAAGTAACAGTCGTTAAAAAAAAACGTGTGAAACATACTACCCATTCCCCAATTGCCTGTCTCGTGATCTCAAACTGACTGTTCTGCACACCAGGTGCTCTCGATACGACCGTAGTCAAGGGATGACACACAACAGACTTTATTCTAACTTTTAGCGCATAGTTTCCATGTGCTTCATGAGCATTACTACAGTTTGACTGGCGGTTTTAGGTCATAACAAATTTTACTCCAGCTTATTTCCGAACAAATAACAGTGACGCTTCAATTTCAATTTCTGGCAAATAGTGTTCAATCGAAAATCTCAGTCTTCATGTAATCTTAGTCAGCAAGCTTTTGAAAACGAAGGCTTGAATGTGTCACGACCATGGCTTAACACACTAACGAAAACATGTAGAAAGTGTCAATGGAGAATATCATAAATAATGTTTAACGTTTCTTCAGATGTGAGAGGGTTTGGCCTGAATCTGTCATTTTTATAACTTTGTCATTTCTGATCTTTCATGGCCACCGATGACTTTGTGAACAGGATTGTCGTAGATGTGGCCATGTTCAGTATCGGCATTCCTCTTCGTTTGGTGATTCAACACGTGTTGGTCCATCTGATAAGCCGCAAAAGGATACAGCAGCATGACCACAAAGAAATCCTCCACCATGTTACCGTGTATTCCATCTTCTTCTCTTATGCCAGTTCGGATAGCTGTTGCAACACCAAAAAACAAGAATAGAACGGCCCATCCAACATAAGAGATTCCATTCACCGGGATTAACTCCGCCACCATCATGGCTATCCAGCCATAAAATGGCACTCCCATTAGAATCATGTAACAGGCCAATCCTCGAGGGGAGCTGGGCTTCCTTCGTTCTGCGGCAATACCAATTACATACCATGGAGCAAGTGTAGCAAGAAACAGTTTGGAAAGAGCTCTGCATGACGGTCGACTGATTGGATTAAACAAAGAGACGCTAAACTGCGGTCCATTAGGATCCAAATCACCAGCTTCCATTTGAACAGCTCTCCACAGTGCCACGCACATGAAGCACAGCAAAACGGTGTATGGAAGTCCAGCAGCAATGGAGATGGCTTGCAAGGCCTGCAGTGCATCTGTTCCTCCAGCGTATAGCAAAGCTGTTGCGGTAGCACCTTCCGTCAGAGCCCAGAACACGCGCTGTGGTGCCGGAGGGTCAGGATCTCCGTTTGCAGACAGGCAGTCGATGACTAATGAGCCGCTGTCTGAACTAGTGACAAAGTAAAGGATTATACCAACCAGGGACACGACTGACAAGAATTGTCCAAGATCTCCATATTGATCCATCACGTCGAACCACATATCATTCTTCGAGCGACAGGACAGACGGTACAAACCTTGGAAGTTCTGTGTAGCATTTTTACCTCCCAGGGACGATGAACACGTTATGTTTGCCAAGGCTGCGCTTCTTTCCATTCGTAATCCTGCTCCTCCAAATATACTAAGCCAAAGAAAGGTGTAAAATATCGGTGCAGTCAGCGTGGCGTTGATGAATTCTTTGATCGTTCGGCCTCGTGAAATCTTAGCGATGAACATACCCACGAAAGGGCACCAGGCAATCCACCAACCCCAGTAGAAGATGGTCCAGTCGTTCATCCACTCCGAAGCCTCCAGTTTGTCCGGGGCATTGTGAAGTTGTGCAAAAGCATCAGTGTGGAATCCAATCTGAATGACATACTGGAGGTAGTAGCCGATACTTTGAACGTACAAGTTTAGCAGATACCAGGTGTCATCGAAGAACAGGACAATCAACATCAGTACCACACCAATTCCAAAGCACAGTTCACTAAGTCGTCTGATTCCAAGTTTCAAGCCAGTGATTACCGATAGAGTTGCACAGGCCGTCACGCCCCAGATGGTGATAATCTGGTTTGTGATACTGAACGCGATGTTCCTGTTTAGTCGCTGAAAACCAGCATTGAGTTGGATCGCGCCAAGACCGAGGCTTGTACACACTCCAAACATAGTGCACACAACCGAGAGGATGTCGATGAAGTCACCCATCCATCCGTAGATCCTGTCACCAAGCAGGGGATAGAAGCAGGATCGCATGGTCATGGGAAGGCCTTTTCTGTAACTGAGAAAGGCAAGAAGAAGTCCAACCACCACATACACGATCCAACCGTGAATTCCCCAGTGAAAGAATGTGAGGTTCATGGCATCTTGGGCTCGTTGATTGTCGGAATACCTGTTATGGGAGAAGTTGAAGTTAGTATTGGGAAAACGTATATGCCTGGGAAGCTCGATTCAAGTTTTCAGATGTTGTTTGTATTTTGTAGATTACTCAATGAGACTATTTTTTGGCCTTTATGTCGGCTGCCTGTCCACATTCAATCCATTTGGAGACGGTTTGACAAAAATCATGCGCTGGATTGTGGAATTTTTCGGTATAGACAAAAAGCCTTTCCGCGTGAAGTTGCCCTCTTAGCTTGTTTAAAAATGGGACTTGTTGAAAAATTAAAAGAACACGTGTAGGTCAACCAAGCCATCTTCAGATGAAGAAATTGTACTAGAAACATAGATCGAAGCAGATGATGAAAGACAACTCAAAATTTAGTTTAATTTAATTTAATTTAATTTTGTCAGTGAGAGCGATCGTGTTTGTTCGGCAATAGTACTATAAATTTCCGAATAATTCCTTGCCAGTCCATTGATCAATATTTCGGCTAAACTTCAGAATACCTGGACACGTATTTGCATCTTATTGAATAAGAATAGCAACAATTGTTATATACCTCGTTCTTGAAAGCACACACCAACACATCTAAATGAAGTGGCCGGGAATTTCCTAACAACTGTTATAGTTCTCAATGCATGTTCTGTAAAAATTAGAGGCTGACCGTCTTACTTCATATATATTTAACGCATTTGGCGACCAACCAAGCAAAAAAGTCAAGATCGTCCATGCTGCAGTATAAAGATGCATTATACCATGAACAGTGCACATACCTTCCAAAATAACGATTCCCATAATGTCCAGGTTCATAATGCCATATGGGTTCCGCTTATGAAAGAAAAGAAAGAATCAAGTTTAATTTACTGAAAATTATTTACGAACATTTTGTGATAGCACGATAACTTGATAAATGATGAAACAAAAATAGCGATGGAACGAATAAGTTAATCTGCATATGCAGAACTCTGATTCGGCAAGCCGTTTTCACCAGGTGCATTTTTGAGCACAAATAAATCTTAATGGTTTGATCCTTCGAAACCAACAACTTTACAAAGAAGATCACTCACCTACTCCAAAGTAGAACAGGCCAATCCCGATGCCAGCAGCAAACAGCATGGTGAAATATGTAGCGTCATTAAATTCGGGTTTTTCGTGCGGTTTGCCCAGCTTCAGCTTGGAGTACTTGGACAAATACAACACAATAATGAACAGGGCCCACACGTCCTGAGTTCCTATATACAGCCAAGTGAATTTTAAAGTGATCCATCCTCTCCACTTGGCCATCTCTTCGTTGGCCGCTTTAGCTTTCAAGATACACCACACGACGAAACCCCAGATGATGAGGGCGGAAAGCAGAGACACAACTGGGTTGAGCCGGATGTTTAATGCAAAGCGGCCGCAGCAGGGAATCTTGAAACGAAGCCAGCGACATTTCTTCGATGCGTTTTCTTGAGCGTTCATTCTGTGATGGTTCTGTCAGCTTTGAACTAAGAAATGCACATTTTGACTTATATACAGTAATGAGCATGACTATTTTGCCAAATATTGTGCATGAATTTCATCATAAATGCTTCATATGGCTACCAGCGTGCGGGACAATGGTAAAGCTGTTTAGAGAGCTGTCATAAGATCTTTGGGTGTTGGTGAGTCCCAATTTTGGAACCCAAGGGAACACCTTTTTCCTGCATAATCCCTAGTGAGGGACTGTAATTGCTTAAAACAATGGACTATAACTGCTTGAACCTTTACCGAGACTTGTTTTCAGTAGCGCACAAGCATAAGCAACATTCGCAGATGCAGTAAGGTGTTATTAAGGTCCTTTGGTTAAGAAATTTCTAAAACAAAAGGCACTAATTATTAATATCTTACTACTTCTGCGTATGGTTATGCGTTTGTGAAAGCCAGCGGCTCGGGTAACTGGAAAAGAGAAGGTGAACAAGGTTTAAAACCCTCCTTCTCCTGCCGTTCCATCTTTCACCATGAATTAATGAGTTTTTAGGACAATCGTAGGGAAACGTTTTTGGCTCTTGCTTATCTCTTTTCCAAAGTAGGCATCACTAAAATATAAAAGTTGTCAATTTGTGTCATCCGTCCTTCAAAGCCAGTGACCCTCCCCCCTCAGGGTCACCCTGGTGGCTCTCCCGACCCTCCATTCGGGGTCATCCTGGTTGGCTCGCAAGCATACTTTGTGGGTTACCCAAGCTAACTTTGTGATTTTTGCGCTTCTTATAATTGAAACACGCCCGGCGAGGCTTGCTGTGTTGAGTGATTCTTCAACCCTGGAGACCTTTTTACCGTAAGAATAGGTTCCTGGAGATACTACACGGATCTATTTAGGGATTATGGTCGTTTCGCCTACGAGTTGTGTTTGCTAACGCCAGTATGTCAGATGGAAAAACAGTCACTCTTTACTGACGCTTGAAGAACTACAAATAGTGTTTTCAATCTCTAGTACGGTAGACTTAACTACTACTATGAGATCGTAGCGAACTGGCCGTTAGCGAAACAACTCTAGGTGAAAACTGCCTTTTGCCCTATTTAGTGCTTAAAGGGGCAAAGAAACCAGAAAATCAGTCTTTCAAATAACTTCTGGGAATTTTATTTAAGTCCAAACGCTTCGAATGCGTTCAATTTAAAGCATATAGTTATATGTTCGCCTTCCAGCTTCCAAAGAAGGCTTTATCACTAAACAACAACAATTTGTATTCAAGAAAATACCATGCAAACTTTCTTCATTTTGGCTCTGTATAAATATGGGCAATGGTATATTTAACCTCGGCATACTTCTTCTCGGCTTTCTAATCAAAGATGGCGCCTTCACCAGATTACAAAGCCAAGAAAACAGTGAGTTGTAAAATATACCTATGTACGTATAGTATGATTACCGGTTGAATATGTACAGAATATCTTTCGTTGGTGTGAATTCTTCACAAAAATATCATTTTCTAATTACAGAAAATAAGTTGAAAAGCGTCATCATAAAACTCGGTGTTCTGGTTCAACACAGATAATCGATAGATTCCTAAACGCTTCGTAACTGTGGTGTCCAGAATATTTTGCAACGCTTGAAACTAAGCCTAAGAAAAGAAACAACCATACTATTTGCTAAGTCATGCCATGAAGGAACAACTTTGTTACAAGGTAAAAGAAGAACGACGCTGATAGGGAACGGCTGAAAGTTCAATGAGTGACTGTTCTACTCCATGCTGAAATCCTGCGCTGAGACTTCCAAGAAATGGGGTCTCTGATGGAGAGATTGCTATTGTTCTCAATCGGTCTTAAAGGTTGCCTTCTACTCAAGTTTGAAGCCAGTGGCTTAGCACGACCTTCTCCTAACTCCATATTATCATCTGCTTCCATGACAACGGGCACGCAAAGATCGCTGGCGCTGTGAATGCCATTGTCCATTGGCACGGGTTCCGAATCGGTGTCCATGTCTTGCACTTCGAAATCAAACCCGCTGTGAGTACCAGCTGGGTGGAGTATACTCGGCGTGGAACTCGTTCTTGAAAATTCCTCCCAGTTCAGGAAGGAAGAATCTCTAGATTGCTTGTTTACCACGCCATGCTGGTCATCAGCTAGTTCGCTACAGAGTTCTTCGTCAACGTTCAAATCGCCTTCATCCTCCATGTCTCCATCATAACCACTTTCAGACAAACTGCCGATACTCGTGTTCAAAAGGCTGTCGTCAGCATTCAGGTGATGCCCGTGACCCGCATGCCTTGCCGCTGACTGACTACGTAGTGATCGTCTTTCACCGAGCGACTCACACTGCAAGACCTTGGGAAGGAGATACCGACGTAATTCTTCACGGCCAGGGACCTGAAGAGCAAAAACAAAGAAGGGCTTAAAAAGGTGCCTATGGTGTCCAAGTGTCTACAGCTAGTCACGTTGCAAAAAGGCAGTGAGAAGACCAACTCTGGTGCTTGCCAGAGAATTGACTAATCTGGGCGTGGCTAAAGTCAGGATACCATTCTAAAACCGGACACGTATGTAAAAGCTACAGAGGCGTTACTGACGACAAAGACAGTTTCGTCAAATGCTTTCATTTATGGAGAAATATTAAAACTTTCATGCCAGATCTCCTTTAGCTGTCAACAAAGTAAGTGAGACCAAACTCTGCAATTTACACCCATAAGTAAGACAACAAGCTTCCCCGCTCCTTTCACATGATCTGGGAAAATCTGCAGACAAACGAGGGGAGGAAAATAATATGTGCATATTAACGAAAATCGCAGAATGGGACAAGGAAAGAGTTGGCATTTTGTTCTGAAAGAAGATCATAGATGTAAGTTTTATAATTTGTGTATTCAAAATTCACCTAGGAATTTAAATCTTATTTTTATAAACTCGAATTCTTACCATTATTTGGCTGACTTTCATGAAACGCTCATCAGAGTACCTGACCAAAACAGACAAGAAATATGTTTTTTTTTACACAGTGCAACAAAAACCAAACCAGAGCAACAAAGACAACAATCTTTCATTATTTTTACTTAGTATTGTAAGAGCGCTGAGGCGTAGCGAGGCGCTCCAAAAACTGTAATTATTATTATTATTATTATTATTAATTATAAAGACTATAAAGCATATGATATAACACTAGTTATTCAACGGATGGGTGCAAATAATGCTTTCCAATGGATGAATTGATATCCGGTTGATAAGTGTTGGCAAAACAAGCTGTGCTACACACAGAGTTCAAACCCTTTTTCAGAAAAAATTTCCAGGACTTTTCCAGGACTCTAAAATTGACATTAACCCTCTCACTCCCATGGTCTCAATGTTAATTTTCCTTACTGTCTGCCGTACATTTCATATTTTTTACTTTAGTTTAACTTATTTCCAGAACCTAAGTAGCCTTTTTCCAGGACTTTTCAGTCCTGGAAAATACCACAATAAAACTACAGGACTTTCTAGGTTTTCCTAGACCTATACGAACCCTGTATACACTTGACAGTGATTTATCAGTGAAAAGCATTACAACTGTTTTGAATGACAGACATAGTTTTAACTTAACACATTGCAAAACAATGTGTTAAGTTATTATTTCGATTTTTTTTTTCATTTTTATTTCGATGCAAGAGATACTAGTATTGTAAGTAATTCTAGTATTGTAACAAGCATTAGTGGAGTAAGTAGTGTTAGTATTGTATGTAGTAGTAAGTTAATATTGTAAGTAATGTCTCTATTTGTAAAATAATCGTAAAAAATAAAGAGTTGTTGGAAAAAAAAACAATGTAAAACATCATAGTTTGATTTAATAATTATTGAAACACAACAACAAAGACTAAAACAAACCTTTCTTTAATGGCTTTTAATTTTACATTTCTGTGGTCTACAGGGTTTTCATCAAGAAGACTGGCAAAAGAAATAGAGAGCACATTAAGTTTTGAACAAGCTAGCCAGGGAGCAGGCTCTCATGTTTGGGCCAGGGGCGTGAGCGGTGAAGCTGTAAGACAGACACACATAGGACAAGACAAGCTGGCATGCAAAGCGCACAGGCAAGCCAAGTTTCTAAGCACCCGATGTCACTCTTTAACTTGCTCATGTGCCAAAGCTAAAAGCCAGAAAGCAATGCTTGAGTGGGAAACCCAGACACTAGCCTGCTTGCAGGTGATATAGAATCAATATGTCATTAGAGATAATATTGTACTTCATTTATGAGGGATTAGAAATGATAAACTTGATAAGTTCTTAAATTAATTTGTTACAAAAATGTAAATAGCTAGTACCATTGTTGGTGTAAATGAAGAGTGCAATCTAAAAGATCCACAAGACTAAAACCAGTTATCTCATGCATGTGCAGCGGCCATGGAGTCTCTGTCAAAAGAGAAAAAAGTGAAACAACTTAGCAGGTGACAACTTCAATAAGTTGACATACACTGGAATCCTGATTTCTCAAAACGCCCGATAAACTCAAACCAAAAAGTCATTTCCTTCCCTCAGACAGACATTGTAATTTTACCCCTGATTTCTCGTACTACCCGATTTTTCAAACCAATTTTCCTTTCCCTCTGAGGTTTGGACAATTGGGGTGGATTCCCATAATATTACTTCTGTAGCAAACAAAAATATTAGCCCTATTCTCCCAGAGAAGAGGAAGGAACTAGGAAGAAGAAGCAAACAAAAATGCTAAGTTAAGGAGTGGGGTTTAATGGCATTGCAGTTTCCCTTTTCCTCTTGTAAATTTTTCTAGATTGCACAAAGTTGTGCTCTCATCCACTGTTTTTGAGGGATATCACCTGTTTTCTACCTGTTGCAAACTAACCATAGGCCAGTTACATTTATTTATGTGTTACACATTAACAGCTTACCCATTTGCTGAACTGAGTTTGCTAAAAGAACAGAGGATGCAGCCATCAAAGCTGGAGAATACCTAAAAGATATAGTACATAAAGAGTCAGTTGCTAACTACCTGACTGCGACAAAATAACAGTATTCAGTTAGCCTGGTAAAAGTGGGTTGGAATTGAAATCAATCTTTACACCTGCGGCAAAAGTTTACAATCAAGGTTCTTTATCAACAACTTGCTTTCTCCATATACTTGATTCACAAATTCAGACCTGGCCTGCTTCTTAGATAACTGTCAAATAGACCAAGATACAAAACGATAATCTTACCTTCCACATTCTGTGTGTAAGATGGATAAATCTGCTACATATCCTGCAATACAATCAGTCTTTTGACTGACCTGAAATGTAACATTCAACTAATAAGTACATTGCATAACTTAAAGAGACTGAAACAAAGCTAATTTTGCAAAGTTCTGACTTGTAATTGCTATTTTATGATGAAATATTACTGACTAGAATTAATACTTACCGCTGCAAGAGATCCAAAAAGCTTAAGAAAATCTGGTATGGTGAGGACCTGGGAATGAAATGTATTATACAACTCAGTATTTTAAGGTAGTCATTTTGGAAATGTCAAACAGGCATCAAGAGGAGAGCAACCTGAAATGAAAGGGAAACTTACCCGGACTTGACCCTTGATACAGGACATGACTTCACCCATCATTCTATGAACAAAGAAATGGGGTAAAAAAAATAGCATTAAGAAAAAGCTACTAACTAAAGTTATTTACTGTAGGGGGGAGGGGAGGGGGGTGGGGGGCAGAGGAGTGATAGCCTGGGAAAATAGGGGTCAGGAGGGAAACGAGAGGCTGAATAAACATTATTTAAAAACAAAGGAAATGCCTACGAATTGCACAACTAAAAGACAAGGATGTGTTTTGAGTCTCCTAATTAATAGCGGGAAAGAGAGGTATGAGAGGCTGAAGGTTCTTTATACTGCATTGTCCCCACCTATGATAGCATACATGTATCTTTAACTCGACATACCTCACTACTTCCTCATATTTATATGTGCCGTCAGTTAACCAAGCAGCCTCTCTTATTGTCACAATGTCTTTGCCTTGAAACCTGTGGGGATGAAATATTTTGAAATGTGGTTGGATTTTAGAAATGTTTATAGCTGAAAGAAAGCATTGCAAGTAGCTAGAGATCACTAACCTCGCGGCTATTAACATGCATGTGATTCCCAGGAGCTGCAGTTCAGATCGCTGTACTTTACGTCTCATTAAATACTGATCAACGCAGTTCACAGCAATATGAACAATCTGGCTCGGAAAATCCTGAAATAAACAAAGAGCTACAAATTAGATTAATGTATTAAGCAGGAAGAAAAAAAAGGACACTAGACTAAAATTTAGAAAACAGAAGCAATGGGA
This sequence comes from Micromussa lordhowensis, assembly GCA_964020085.1. NCBI lineage: Eukaryota > Metazoa > Cnidaria > Anthozoa > Scleractinia > Lobophylliidae > Micromussa > Micromussa lordhowensis. Next base: position 1,738,668 of record OZ026605.1, on the reverse strand, counting down.
GAAATTTACCTTCATAATAGCAACTTCTACAAGCCAGTCCACCAAGATATACCTTCATATCAGAAAGAAAGTTGATAAATAATAAACGAATAAATAAAATTTGGTTTCTGGCCCCTATCAAACTTGCCAGGTGAGTCTGGGATTTTACTTCCTAAGGCATCTGCTGCTTAGTTCATATGGATTTTCCCTGGGACCAAAGTGGCTTTTTGTCACAATGCCTTGAAAGCCTGCTGTTGGGCAAGGGTGGAATTTGGCCTTCAAATAAGCCTGCAGTGTTCTTTTGATGCTGCCTTTGTAATTATATCTGCAAATGGTTAGACATTCAAGTCTTCTCGGATAAGGACTATAAACCGTAGGCCCCGTCTCCTGCATCTTCAATGTTACATGGTTAGCAGGGGATGTTAAAGAACCCACACACTCATCGAAAAGAGTAGGGCACGTAGTTCCCGGTGTTGTGGTCTATCTTTCTGGTCTTTCTGGTCTGGGTAGGGTAGGGTGGAGCACCTCGCATAGGACCTGAGTCCTGTTCGTGCTCCTTCCCTCTGGGCAGGCTTGCCCAGTAAAAGAGACAAACCAAACCAAACCAAACAAATATCTCATTTCTTGCATACCCTTTTGCTACAAGTCAGCCAAATCTATCATAACATATGCCAAATTTTGTCATCAAATATGTAACTATGGGTGGGACTCCTGCCTCACTGGCCACAGGACACATACTCTTGGTACACTGCTTTTTGGCCTAATCGTTATGCAATGAATTTTGCGAGTTGAACATGTACGTATAAAATTCTTAATTAATGTGTTGTTGCAAGATTTCAGTTACATGTAATGCCAATTCCAAGATTTATGTTGCTTTCCCTTTCTTCAACTTCTAGCTCATTTTATACCAACTTATTAAGCACAAATTTGTAACATGATTATTACCTCATGGTGCTGTTGAGTTCTGTTTGAAAACTAAAGAGCTTGTGACTGTTGAGTGGTTTTGATCTTGACACGAACTGTAAAGAAAAAACAGAAGGCAAAAAAGCATAATATTAATCAACAAAGAGAAAATTTACAGTGCGACTATTCGAACCAAAATTTTCCACAAATTTAATGAATAAAAATTATGGAGGTAAATAGCAAACGTTTTTCAACAAATATCCATGTAATCAATCTGTACATTTACAAAGGCAAGACATTTGTGGTTATTTTGGATAATTTGTTGCAAAACTATTCGTAACCCCCACGATTTTCATTCGTTAAATTTGTAGAAAATTTTGTCGGGTGGCTTTGGTCAGAGTAGTCGCACTGTAATTACATGCACAAAGTTTTAGCATTGACAATTCTGCCTGAGTAGGAGACTAAGTCAGAGACAGAACAGAAATCCAACATGGCAGCCAAGTAATCATGGAATGTTTAAACGTACAGAACCTTTGATGCCAAATGTTGAACTAATTTAGTTCAGAAAGCAAAACAACAATGTGGTATGAAAGATATGACCTTATATCTGCACAATTGTTCACAAATTTCATTTGACTTAGTTACATAGGAGCTTACATACTTGTGAGATGAACTCTGCTACTTGTGTTTTTGTGACCCCTCCCAGGTTTCCTTTAGCGTATTCAAGAGCAAGAGTAAGTTGAGCATCTGCATGACCAGCTGTTGCACAGTCCCGCAGTTCTCTGAGTCTCTCCAGTCGTGAGTAAGGTTCAATTGGACCCTCACAAAATCGCAACTTCCAGAGATCAAAGGCTGCTTGGCAAGATCCTTGGCATGCAGCGTTTCGTAGCCACTGTAGACTTTCTTCCTTTTTCTTCTCATCCTGATATCCGAGATAAAACATTTAAAAGTCGATCAAAACTCAGAAATATGCTTGTGATGAGCAATGGGAACATCTGCTTAGAACTAGGAGGCTAAATGTCGATCAGCTGCACCTATTTTTTTCATCAGTACAAGCTAGTAAGCTAAGTGTTGGCAAACTTATAGCTACAACATGTATTTAGGCAAAGTCCCTGGACAGGTACTTAATTGTACGGCATTACAACTATTTCTAGTGAAATGGTTTTCAGTTAGGTTCCAATTCTCAAATTGCAACATTTTGGGAACATGCCCCATTGATTCTGCTACCCCAAGGTACCAGCCACCTCCCCTTGTCAAAAAAATTGTGTATCTGCCCCAGATATTCATAGTTTTTTCATGCGAGTGGGCATTAAACTGGGAAACTTACTACAAGTCATCAAGGCTTGAAGACAGTGGTTTTTTACAGAGTACATTATAGTTTGTGTCTTTTAAGTGTGATGTCATTTTCATGTTTGACAAAAGTTAAATAATGGAGGATTGTTTTGGTTTCACCAAGCTTAACTGCCATCTTGTGACTGTAATTGTGATACACACTTCATAATTACGACAGTGCTGTTACCATAATTTAAAACATACCTCATGTAAACTAAGGATTTTCCCCACACAGTACAACATTGACTTATTAACCTGGTAAAAAATAAATTATTTATTAAGTTAAATTTATGCAGACTCACCATCTTGCTTGATGTGTTTTTGAGTTATTTTTTTGTAAAAAAATATCTCTTAGTCGGCGTGTCGAGTATGTTGTGGACGGGTCAATGGATCAGTGAGTCAGTGAGAGATGTATGTATGTCACACCAATCAGATCGGATCTACTATAAACAGCCAATCAAATTTATTGTTAGTTACAAAGGTAACTTGATATTTTTGTTTTTCACAAGGAGTAAATTTAATTAGACGTCACGCATCGTTGCTTCTAGTTCTTACGAAAGGTTTTAGAGGAGACGAGACTATTTTGATTTGAAAGAGTTCGAACGTTTACAATAGGTACAGGTAACGGTTGCTGTGTTCTTGTTGCGTGCAAATATAACGAGATATTTTTATTTTTTCGTTACAAAGGGTAATTTGACACTTTTGTTTTTCACAAGGAAGTAAATTCAATTAGAGCTGGCAAATCATCACCACTTGTTCCCACGAGATGCTTGCTATTGTTGGTTACAAATGGTAACTTGATATTTTTGTTTTTCACAAGGAGTAAATTTAATTAGACGTCACGCATCGTTGCTTCTAGTTCTTACGAAATGTTTTAGAGGAGACGAGACTATTTTGATTTGAAAGAGTTCGAACGTTTACAATAGGTACAGGTAACGATTGTTTTGTTGTTGTTGCATGGAAATATAACGAGATATTTCATTTTTTAGTTACAAAGGGTAATTTGACACTTGTTTTTCACAAGGGAGTAAATTCAATTAGAGCTGGCAAATCATCACCACTTGTTCCCACGAGATGTTAGTTACAAATGGTAATTTTTCATATGGGAATGAATTAAATTAGGCTGTCAACGTGTCAGAGGTGTTTTTTTCTCTTTCTTTTTTCGGTATTAAAACATCTGTCAATACTCCATGTTTTATTATGGAAGCACAAAATACACATATATGGCTTGCTCCTCTACAAAGAAAAACTTTAAAGCCCTTTCTTTGCGCACCAACTCAAAAACCTACCCGAAAACAATCACCCATTCTCTCTCGTTAAAATAAACAACGCCAAGGCCTTCTCTTCGCCTCTTTCCACTCTCAACATAAACCAGGCAGCCAGACTTTTAAACCAAAATTGTGAGGCCTACTATTCGTTTATCTTAGAGATTTAAGATCGTATGTATATCATAAATTCTCACTTTCTTTCGTGCTGTGCATCGTAGCCAAAAACACTTGTCAAATTAACTAAATTGTCACTGTAAACACTCCTATCTTCATAACCTTTTAATTAAAAAAAATAACTCTTGCACGCCTTGCGTGCCTATGTTTTTGATTTAGAGAAACAGTTATGTAAATACAGTAGAACCCTGATAACTCAAACTCTGAAGGGGAACAAAAAACAGTTCAAGGTAGCGGGGGTTCAAGTTATTGGGGTCGATTGAATATCCAACTTGCCAGGTTAATAATTGTTCAGCACTTCAGTATACAGTACAGTGCAAATAAGACTTGTCTTGTCAGAAACTGCCCTGTAGCACTATTTTTCTATTTATTTGTCAAGTTATCGGGGTAAATTTTAATCAAGGGAAACAAAGTGTAGTTCGAGTTAGTGGGGAATTCAAGTTATCCAAGTTTGAGTTAACTGAGTTAAAATGACTGAAAAGTGGGGTCAAATCCGAGGGAAATGTAAGTTAGTTTGAGTTAGCGGGAGAATTTGAGTTATCCGAGTTCGAGTTACCGGGGTTCATGATAAAAAAATAAAACATTGGGGAGGCTAGAAATTGGATGGCAACGGGCCGGGTTAAACTAAATGGAACAAATTTTATTTTGAAGCTCATTTCAAACAGAGGTTCTGTCATCCATCTGTTCTCATCCTTCTGTGACTGTCATGCGACGGTATGGCAAGGGTACATATAGCTGTCATACATGTAGAACGAATTCAACAAAGAATGCTACTAGTGAAGTAATCCCCATGTTCTATTTATGCTTTCATAATCCTTGCTTGGATCATGAAATGACGCATTTCTTGGATCAAGAAATAACACACTAACACATTGTCAGAGTGTTTTACATGTAACTCGGTGGCCAGCAGCCATGCACATTTATCAGAAGAAAAGAAAGTGTTTGAAGAAGAGGATTGTTTAGTACACCAATATAAATATGGCTGCAGCGTTTCATTATTTTGGGACATCAATTGAATATGGCTGCTGTTACATCATGTGAAAACACTCTAGATACAAGGCTTGGATGATGCAGGGTTATTCAGGGTTCCAGATAAGTTTTCAAGGCAGGGAGTCAGTAAGGAATTCCAATAGGTCAATTATTTCCACTGCTCCCACTAAATCATTATAAATTTATCCATTAATTTGTTGGGTAGGAAAAAAATTAGTTAATTTGTCATGTCACACACTCAGATGACCTTGTAGGGTTTTTGAACGGAGACCCATTAATTATATGGAGCACTGGTTTCTTACAAAGGTTTGGAACTGGACACCTTTATTGCTGGAGTAGGTAGCTGATTTTGTCAACTTTTTCTAAAGAATCTGAATCAGACAATAAGCTCAGCAGAGTAACCGGCTAAGGTCTTGAAAAAGATAATGTTTTGCCAGCAGACAGCATTTTCTGACAACCCTCCAAAGATACAAATAATGCCTTCAAGAAAGACTGTTTTTTTTTTCTCGATAAGCACTGTCAAAAACACTTCAGTTACTTACCTCAGAATCAGAACAAAGTTCTACCATACTATTGAAGACACAGGATTTACAGCACACACCAGACGGAGCCCAAGGAGGGCGTACAAAAAACCAAGTAAATGGTGCACCATTTTGAATAGTGCATTCAGCTTTAAAGAAGAATTCTGCAGCAAGACGACCATTTTCTTTTGCATTAACACCCTTCTCCCCATTTTCTGAAACTTGAAATAATGAGCAACAAAAACTAAATTAGATTACCAGTTTGACTGTCCTAGGTAGGTGTCATAATTTATTCTCCCTGTTCAGAAATGGAAAACATTTTCAACATAATTTGATCTATTGAGTTATAAAAACAGTAGTTGAAGTTTGGAAGAATAAGAAATGCTGTTTGGTCATTCCATTTAATATCTGCACACTGCCCCTATTGAGGTACTTCAAATTTATCCCCTCATGCCGGCACACTTCCCCCTTTAGATTTTATTAACCAAGGCCATGGCCTTAAAAGACCCCTCTTCCTCTCAGATTTCCTGGTACCTCAATACCAGATTTGGGGGGGATATACATGTAGAATGGCCAATGGAAACTCAAGCCACCAATTTTTTTGGGTTTTCCATTTCTATTATTAACATGAAGAAAGAAACGAAAATGACTTGTTCATAACGATTATCAAAATACAAATTATTTTTGCTCACTCAAACAGTTACTTGCAAAATCAGACACAGCAGATATTTATTACAGACGAGTTTGTATAAACACAACAAACACACCTGCTCTGTGACTAATATATGTTTATTGATGACAAGTTTGTTTTTAGGTCATGCAAAAAGGCCAGTATTTTATGTTTTGCTTTTAGAAAAAAAAAACAGTTTCCTACAGTTCTTTACAACGGTAAAATGTTGCAAAGGAAGTGTAAATATTATTGGAGTTTTCACGCAAAATAAATTTATTGTTCATACATGTACGAGCAACCACTTACTTCCTTCGTTATACAAATGAGCAAGTCCAAGCTTTATAAGAGCCTCAGGATTTCCTAGATTAGCTGCCCTGAATGGCAATAAGATAATAATTAATAAGTAGTTAGATACACAAATTTATAACGGATAAGAAACAACTTACGGGTAAGTTGTGTAAGCCGTTTCGATGGAAATGGAGGGAAATTCGAATGACGCGCAAATCAACCGAATTCCGTTACATGTAACAATCAACAACAACAAACCTTTGAAGAAGAGGCAGATTTTTGTGCGATGGCCAAACCCCTAGAAAAGACGCTGACAGCCATAGACTAGATGAATCATCAATCAGTTGCTTTAACCTTGAACAAACCTGCAAAGGCAGAAAATGCGAGAAGATATTCACAACGAAACGAACCATTAACGGTCGCTGTCTATCCGTCGCGTCCATGTGAACTAGTCGTTTCCAACGGTCGCGCAATCTTGAATTTTGTGAACAAAACAAGCTAACACCTTGCGCTTCAAAAGAATAAAAGCAGATGTCGTCTACTCACCAATCTCAGGTCCATTAGTTCATTTGCCGTCAGGCATTTTAAAATAAGAAGGACAACCTCCTCGGGCAGAGCTAACAGTGAACATATCCGCGCTCGCGATGGAATCCGTGTTCGAAGCTTCATTTTTCCGCGGCACAGTGAAATTAGATGTCTTTGCCAAAGAAGACGGAACAAAATAATTAAATGGAGCTAGAAAAGCAAAACAGGACCTCAGAGCAAAATGGTGCTCTATACTACCAAGAAATTAACGAAACGATGAAGAACGGCTTGTAAACTGAGTTGTGAGTACCGTTGGCGATTAAAGTCACCGCGCTGTCAATTCACCCCTCATTTCGCACACTGTGATTGGTTGCTGAGGACTCTGGGGCCTCCCCTGAGATCCCATCGCGTGCGCGACAAAAGAGAACAAGCAAATCAAGTTTTTCCACCATTTATTGGCTTTTTTATATTCACATATCGATAAATCCCACCTCTACAACTTTCAAATGTTGGATAATTGCAGTTTTTATGAACGGAAAAGACTGTCGTCAGTAATTGAAGGTTGTGCTTGGTTTATTACTTACAATTTGAACCTCTCCCTATGTCCAGGGCGCCGTAGCTCAGTTGGTTAGAGCGCCTGTCTAGTAAACAGGAGGTCATGGGTTCAAATCCCCTCGGTGCCTACATCTTATTTTCGTAATTTCGATCCTTGTTTTGCCTCCTGCAACCTTGCTCAACAAACGAAACGCTTCATTTTCTGTCAGGAAAAAAAAAATTACTTACGTCCTGAGTGAAAAATAGTAAATAATTTTAATAAAGCAACCATTTATTAAAAAAATAATATAATGATATTTATTATTGACATTATCAGAAACGATCCAAGAAGGTTATTTTGAAATGTTAAGATTTTTAGGATGTACGGATGATATGCAGATATTTTTGCCATTTCAGTTTATAACATTTCAAAACTATAACTACAAACTGATGTGATAAATAAAACCAAAAAATATAATGTGACTGTATGAGCAAAAAAACAAATCCTCTTTACTGAAACATTACTGAAAACATTACTGAAACATTTCACTTGCACTGGAAAAGAAAAGATTTGGAAATTTTCTCCCCCGAGTATACTCACAAATGCACACTGATGGGTGGGAAACGGGGAGGGGGTAAGTTTGTCTCTTTGATTGATACATGAGAACTCAACATGGTGAGCTGACTTGTTCTCAAAACACAAAAGGAATTAGGACTTTTCGATTCTTAGGATACAGTTCCCTCCCAGCCAGTCCATCAAACTCTTGTTGATATGCCTTGTGTTTCTTATGTGCGTACACAAAAAGAGTGATGATTGTTGCCAGTAGAAAAATGCCGGCCGGCAGAGTCCAAGATGCCAAGAAAAAACCCAGCCACGATAAAATTTCGCACGAATAATGCGGGCAAGAGATGCAGTCGAAGAGGAATCCGTGCGGTAGAACATGCTGTGACTTCGGGGACAGTACACTTGCTCGTTTTTCTTTCCGAAATGCACGTAGTTTGAGATGACAGAAGCAATTTCCAACCTCACCGATCAAGAACATGACCGAGCCAGCTACAGTGAGAGCAAGAAATGTTTGTTTGTATCCATTGTCGTGTCGCAGTGCAACTCCGTTCCAAAACGCAAAGAACCAATAATAAATAGGCGCTCCTATGCTTTCTACAAGAGACATTTTCCTTCGGTAATCGTGGACGAACAGGACTTCTATCGTTCGGCGGAGAAAATGCAACGACCAAAGTCCGACGAAAAGATATTCCAAATCTTGATTTTTTGCAAACTTGGCATCTTTCGATACGAGGAGACAGCCTGTAGCAGGAAAATGCTCTACGAATATCTTAGGGACCTTCATAGCTGCAAGGAACACTGCCAGAGTCCCAATGTATGTACCACTGTTGACAATGACAGGGTTAAACCAGAGAGCGCCGTCCGCCATGATGAATCGCGTGACCTGCTGCACACCATTTTCAGGGGTGGGGATGGGGGATAGGCTGGCTGGTAGGAAGTGCCGGGCAATTGGACTCCCGTGCCGACTTCCGTATAAACATAGGCACGCAAGGCGTGCAAGAGTTATTTTTTTAATTAAAAGGTTATGAAGATAGGAGCATTTAAGGGAGTGTTTACAGTGACAATTTAGTTAATTTGACAAGTGTTTTTGGCTACGATGCACAGCACGAAAGAAAGTGAGAATTTATGATATACATACGATCTTAAATCTCAAGATAAACGAATAGTAGGCCTTACAATTTTGGTTTAAAAGTCTGGCTGCCTGGTTTATGTTGAGAGTAGAAAGAGGCGAAGTGAAGGCCTTGGCGTGTGTGCGTTGCAAGCAGTTGAGCATGAAAAATTACTTTCGTTATGTAATTCTCCCTCCATAAAGCTAAATCGATGACATGTACACTGTTTACTGAACAAACTACAGTAATCTGACACGTCTCCGAATTAATGTAGATACCATCTTATTTTCTAACAGGCAATTTGATTCGTTCTTTGATGCAACCCACTTCGTGATTGGTGTGACACGTCACATGCATAACTCCCTGTCACTCGCCGATCTCATAGCCCTTTCAACCCCCAAGAGGAATTTGTGCTCAAAAATACTCAAGTTAAGAGAACTTTTCGTATTTTATACGAGTCCTAAGTTTACCCTTTTTACACAACAACACTAGTTTACCAAAAAAAGAAAGAGAAAAAAACACCTCTGACACGTTGACAGTCTAATTTAATTCATTCCCATAAAAACAAAAGTGTCAAATTACCATTTGTAACTAAAAATAGCAAGCATCTCGTGGGAACAAGTGGTGATGATTTGCCAGCTCTAACTGAATTTACTCCCTTGTGAAAAACAAGTGTCAAATTACCCTTTGTAACTAAAAAATAAAATATCTCGTTATATTTCCATGCAACAACAACAAAACAATCGTTACCTGTACCTATTGTAAACGTTCGAACTCTTTCAAATCAAAATAGTCTCGTCTCCTCTGAAACATTTCGTAAGAACTAGAAGCAACGATGCGTGAAGTCTAATTGAATTTACTGCTTGTGAAAAACAAAAATATCAAGTTACCATTTGTAACTAAAAATAGCAAGCATCTCGTGGGAACAAGTGGTGATGATTTGCCAGCTCTAATTGAATTTACTCCCTTGTGAAAAACAAGTGTCAAATTACCCTTTGTAACGAAAAAATAAAAATATCTCGTTATATTTGCACGCAACAAGAACACAGTAACCGTTACCTGTACCTATTGTAAACGTTCGAACTCAAATCAAAATAGTCTCGTCTCCTCTAAAACATTTCGTAAGAACTAGAAGCAACGATGCGTGACGTCTAATTGAATTTTTATTTGTGAAAAACAAAAATATCAAGTTACCTTTGTAACTAAAAATAAAAACATCTCGCCATTTGCATACAACTACCTCACGCACTGTTTCATACCTCAAGGCTCATCTCGTCCATAACTAAAATCCTAAGCCTAACTCACAGAAAATGCCGAAGTAAACCCAATATATGAATACTTCCTCCTCTTTTATAGAAGAATAAATATGGCAGTTCTGAACTGTATCGGGATCAAATCTTCTCATATACCATTTACTTTTAAAACAAGAAATTTGATTGGCTGTTTATAGTAGATCCGATCTCATTGGTGTGACATACATACATCTCTCACTGACTCACTGATCCATTGA
>OZ026605.1:1704600-1722100 GCA_964020085.1 Micromussa lordhowensis | reverse complement strand
TAAGTTATATCAAAAACAAAAAAGCTTGACAAACTGCAACACTTGGGAAGAACTTGCAAAATGTTAGATTTTATAAACTCTATTTACACAAAAGTAACTTTTACTTAATTTTACGAAGCAAGCAAACATTGTTTTTGTAGCTTGGTTTTATAAACTTCAAGCATCAGGTTTTTTAAGTACTCAATTTCCTTAGACAAAGATGTGACTTTCTCCTTCAGCTCAACATTATCTTTCTCCAACCCATTAAGTTCTTTTTCAACAAGCTCCTGTTCTTCGCGTTTCTTAATTCGATAACGAGTAGCAGCATCTTTGTTTTGTTCACGCTTCCTCTTCTTTTGTTGTGGACTTTTCACCTTGGCAGGCTTTTCCTTTGGGTATGGCGCAAAGTATGTTGGCTTCGGCCGAGTTGTCGCAGCACTTTGCTTGACAGGGGTTTCTGGTGATGAAGGACAAGAGAAACTATCCCCTTCTGAACAGGCCAGAGAAGTGCTTTCATCACTCACATCTGACTTAGGCGAAAGGAGAGCAGTCAGAGAGTTCATCTCAACGTCAGGAACACTCTGCAAGGGCGACGAGGGGCTGGTGCTATTAGGTTGCTCTTCAATGAAGAGTATCTTCTTATCTGCACAGAGTCTCTTGAGTATTTCATCAACATTTGCAAAAATATTGTCTGCAGACTGTTCTGTTGCTGCTAGAGTTGTGGTCTCCAAGGTATTGGTGTTGTCAGGTTCACTTGTTACAGCAGGGCCTACTTCCAAGGTTGTCAAGTCCACTCCATTAAGATTCACAAGGGTGTCAGTCTCTTGGAAAGGCACTGGCTCAGTGTTGTTGAATTCCAGTTTCTCTGTCATCCAGTCAACATCCAACAGGCCATTGCCAGCTGAAATCAGATAACATTGTACACCTTGTCAAAACTTGGTTTGCACTTTCACCAGAAAGCTTTTCGGCACTTCTAGACATTTTCAATCCACAACAATGTTAAAAGGAATGTTCCTTGATTTGAGTAAAATCTGCTGATGCAAGATTCTGATGCAACCATGACCGTCAGGTGACGAAATTCCTTTTAGTTCGTTCACGAGTTTGCTGGGTGTACGTGGGGAGGGGGAGGGGGAGGGGGATGAAGTGTGACCGGGTATTAAAATCCTTTACGCACGGGAACAGATAAGCTTCAGCGCAGAACACGAAGACGATGTGCGCAAATATATTCACAATATATCGACAACCCTTCAGAAAATGATACTAACCTTCGATTTCGAATACAAGATCTTCCGCTAGCAAGGCAGGAGGAGGTTTCACACCAGGGTCTTCAAGAAAACTGTACGCTTCATACTCATCTAAGAACCCGTCTTCCTCTATCGTGGGAAGTGGGTTGAAGAGCTCTAGCTCTTCTAAAACTGCGGATGTCGAAAATAACGATATGTCTTCCATTTCGGATTTGTGATACGTTCTGGCCATCTATAATCGATGTATGAGAGAGAGCTTGGGCGCGTTGTTGGGAACTGAAACGTAAATCGAAGACCGCCATTAGTACAATACTAAAACCACGCTTTCTAAATTTAGACACTTCGATCCGAAAAGGAGGAACCCGTTTTATGGGCCGATTTAACGCAGAATTAAGCCATCAACTGCCCACATTTCACTAATACGGACTTCCAGTTTATTTTTTTAATCTTTAAAGCTAAAATTTTAAGACTCGGGGTACTGTAGTAAACTAAAGGTGATCAACGCAAACAGCGTGATCGCGAAGTAGTTGTGTTCTGTCCTTGGTTTCAGCGAATTTTTCTACATTAGAATACACTAAGATCTTCACGAAAGCAATTTTTCACTCATTGTAAACTACAAGCGGTGTTTGAACTACTTACTCCATGGTTGTAAAGGGTGCAAAAAATTGCACGAGGAGCTTTTGCCGCAAATCTTTCACTCCGCCATTTTCTCGATGGATGATGAAATTTATTGTAAAGAATACGTGCCGCGTGTCTTGAACCCTTGGCTGATGCAATACCGCACCATATTTAGAAACATACGTGTCTCTGACCAATCAGCGGCAAGAACTATTCCAAGACGGCCAATCAGTGCTCACATGATTGACGTCAATCAGCCTGTCGTACCTGTTGTCAAACTGGTTTTTACGTGGACTTTGAGATGGAGACGGAAATACTCGATGACGTGTGCATGACCAGCTCGTGTGATATTGGTTGTTAACCGCGCGGCCATGGGCCGAGCGCGGTTCTTGCTCTGCACGGGGTTTATTTTTTATTTTTTTTTTTTTTGTCATGTCGGAGAGCTGAACCAGCTCTCTGCTCGGCCAAACTTAGAATCACGCAACCGGTAATGTTTATTCGCCGAAAAAAAAGCTGTTGAAATATTACCACAAGGACATTTGCAAGGATAAATAATGTAATTAGGAGCTGTTGCTGGCTACTAAGGCTGAAATTATCTAGAGTTAAGCTTTATTTTCGTTTTGCTTGCATGTTCACTTTCGAAGGGAATATTCAATGCGCCGGCTAAAGAAGGTAGTCAGCCATGGAATGCGCTGATGCTGATAAATATGACCGTATTTACTGCAATGCCCTTACAGTGATAAATAAGATCGTGTTTACTTCGCCAGAAGCAATGGTGGAGTTTTCTGGGAAAAAAAAATATAACCTCGGCACTCGTCAAAACCTTTGCAAATATATATTCGTTTGAAAGGTCAATTCTCCTTCGAGCTACAGGTAAACAAAAATCTCCGATTACCAATCACGCAACCACGCTATGCAAAGAATGTGAAATAAAATCTCTTTCAATCCAGGCACTGAGCTTACTTTGAATCACGCAATCTCTATTGTTTCCAATGGGTAATGTTTACTCGCAAAACGCTGTTGCTAAATACTTAGAAAACAGTTCAATTTTAAAAGCGCGGTTACAAGATCTGAAAGATCTTCTTGTTTACTATGTACTTGGAGAAACCGGTTAGTCGTGTAGTAAACGGGACGCGTCAAATCCCGAATAGAAATTTCAACGAGGATGCGCTCGTTTTTTCCAGGCGAAAAGTACGGTGGCCCACAAGTGCACACCGAATTTAAATCACTCACACCGAATTCAAATTACTCACACCGAATTCAAATCACTCACACCGAATTCAAATCACTCACACCGAATAGTCAAATCACTCACACTAAATTTAAAATAGTCACACCGCGAATTCAAATCACTCACACCGAATTCAAATCACTCACACTAAATTTAAAATAGTCACACCGAATTCAAATCACTCACACTAAATTTAAAATAGTCACACCGAATTCAAATCACTCACACCGAATTCAAATCACTCACACTAAATTTAAAATAGTCACACCGAATTCAAATCACTCACACCGAATTCAAATCACTCACACCGAATTCAAATCACTCACACTAAATTTAAAATAGTCACACCGAATTCAAATCACTCACACCGAATTCAAATCACTCAGATCGAATATCCCAGATTGGTCAGCGGCTGAGCTCATTGCGCAGTAGGTACGTCATGTCTGGGGACATATATTGTACCGAAACGTATTTCATAGATGTCTTCATTACTTGAGGTTCTTGACCTACTTGGGCTGCTTGCCTTACTTTGAGGTGCTTTGCTAACTTGAAATGCTTTCCTTACTTGAGGTGCTTGACTTACTTCAGATGCTTTCCTTACTTGACTGAGGTGCTTTGCTTACCTGAGGTTCTTTGGTTACTAGAGGTACTTGACTTACTTGAGGTGCTTGACTTACTCGAGGTGCTTTGCTTACTTGAGGTGCTTTGGTTACTTGAGGTCCTTTGGTTACTTGAGGTGTTTGACTTACTTGAGGCGCTTTCATAACTTGAGGTGCTTGGTTACTTGAGGTACTTGACTTACTCGAGGTGCTTTAACATGGATAATTAAACTACAAAGTTCCTTTAGAAAATCTTTTCAATTCGTTAAATTAACTTGGGAAAACACCTTTTGATTTATCCGATTATTTTTTTGTAGAGCAGCATTGTTTTAATGGGTTGGATTGTAAAATAGGCGACGTAGAAACGTACAAACCATATCTCAAAAGTGCGCCTAAGGGTGGGAGTAATTATGATAATTATCCTTAGAATTGAATATAGTCATCGTCCTTTAATAGCTCCAGTAATCAAAACACCTCCAGTAACCAAAGCACCTCAAGTAAGTCAAGCACCTCAAGTAAGTCAAGCACCTCAAGCAACCAAAGCACCTTAAATAAGTAAAGCACCTCAAGTAAGTCAGGCACCTGAAGTAACCAAAGCGCCTCAACTAATCAAAGCGCCTCAAGTGAGTCAAGGAACTCAAGTAAACAAAGTACCTGAAGTAATCAAAGCGCCTAATGTAAGTCAAGTACCTCAAGTAACCAAAGAACCTCAAGTAAGTAAAGCACCTCAGGTAAGTCAAGCACCTCAAGTAAGTCAAGTACTACCATAAGTAACCAAAGAACCTCAAGTAACCAAAGCGCCTCCAGTAAGCAAAGCACCTCAAGTAAGTCAAGCACCTCGAGTAACCAAAGCACCTCAAGTAAGCAAAGCACCACAAGTAAGTCAAGTACCTCAAGTAACCTAAGCGCCTCAAGTAAGCAAAGCACCTCAAGTAACCAAAGAACCTCAAGTAAGGAAAGCATGTGAAGTAAGTCAAGCACCTCAAGTAAGGAAAGCATTTCAAGTTAGCAAAGCACCTCAAAGTAAGGCAAGCAGCCCAAGTAGGTCAAGAACCTCAAGTAATGAAGACATCTATGAAATACGTTTCGGTACAATATATGTCCCCATACATGACGTACCTACTGCGCAATGAGCTCAGCCGCTGACCAATCTGGGATTCGAGTGATTGAATTCGGTGTGAGTGATTTGAATTCGATGTGAGTGATTTGAATTCGGTGTGAGTGATTTGAATTCGGTGTGACTATTTTAAATTTAGTGTGAGTGATTTGAATTCGGTGTGACTATTTTAAATTTAGTGTTAGTGATTTGAATTCGGTGTGAGTGATTTGAATTCGCGTTTGACTATTTTAAATTTAGTGTGAGTGATTTGAATTCGGTGTGAGTGATTTGAATTCGGTGTGAGTAATTTGAATTCGGTGTGAGTGATTTAAATTCGGTGTGAGTAATTTGAATTCGGTGTGAGTGATTTAAATTCGGTGTGCACTTGTGGGCCACCGTAGAAAAGGCCTAGTAGAAATTAGCAAATGGAACGCACATTCGGAAATTCCGTTTGGGAATTTTGGTCTACCTTTCAAGAAATCCCGTTTTCCCGAGAAAATTTCCGTTTTACATTTCATTTGCATTTCATTTACATTCCATCCGAAATTTCCGGATTTTTGGGTAAATAGTAAACAACCATTGTGCCGGAAGGAAGTTTGTGGCAGAAAATGGGATTACGGGGGAATTCATTTCCTTTCATGTGATGTGGCAAAAATTAAATTAAAGATAGAAATAAATAAATATTGGTGTAAATCAAAGATGCAATCGAACCGCAGTGAAATGAAGACAGATGAAAAACAAGCAAGCAGTCTAGCGACTAAACCCCCAAGCAAGTCGTTATATACTTTTTGCGCTTTTTATTGCCACCTTCCCGGCCATTTTGGCAAGTCACACGGGAGCGTTGCGTGACCTTCCCCAAAGGAGAGCGTGGGTAAGGGATGGACCATTACTTTTTTGTGAGGGGGTGGGAGGGAGGCGTTGGGAAAAATTCTGGGGCGTTAATTTTTTTTTCTCACATTTAGGTTTTGCATAACTTTCTTTTTGGTAAACAATATCTTGTGCATGAATTTTTTTTAACATCATAAAAAGCACCTGGATTGTGGAAAGCACTTGTCCAATTTGGCTTGCTCCCCTTGCACGATTTTTTTCAGCAGTTTTTTACTGTGCAGGATGGTTTTTTGGCTAATTACTCAACCCCTCCGCCAAAGGAATAATGGCCCGTCCCTGAGGATACGTCAAGGTTTCAGTAAGTACGTAGGAATGAGCTAAACGCTTGACACTATGCCGATAAATTGAATATGAGGTTTAAAGTAGTCTGAACTTCGACCGGGACCGACATCCTAAGTCGCCTACCCCGGAGAAAGTGAAAGCTCGCCAGTGGAAAATCGGCTTGTCACACAATCCTTCCTCAAGCATCGCGTGACACTGACAGTAACTAACAATAATAACGCGGCTAACACCTCGTAACCTCCCTAACCCCCAACCCGCCCCATACCACAGTCAACAGAACAGAGCATGAGAGATATATATAGTCCCCTATACATACATAACAGGGAGGTTCAGGCGATTTTCTTTACCCTTTTTTAGACAACCCGGTTTACTATTACAGACGTCTAGCAAGTCTTTCAGTGCGTAAACATTTCAGAAGGGCTTCAAATTCCCGAAATTTATAGATTTATCTAAAGCCCTATACACTACTTCACACAGGAATGTCACCCAAGAGCTATCCGCCCCAGCCCGGAGCGAAAACGCGGAAGCTACGAAATTCTTCTTTCGCATGACCAGTGACTGTATTACGATAGCAAGCTAACTTGCCGGTTTAGTAATTAAGGCTACAGACATTGAACTTCAAAAGTCATTGGAACGTTTATTAATGATGCCATCTTTATATAAGTACAAATGTGATCGTAGGATTCTAAATATAAGTGCACCGGACAGTATATAGCAATTAGACTTCCATTGACTATCGCTCATAAAGACTTGGGTAAGTGTTTTAGTAGACACTTTTCGGGACAACAGCCCAAAATCTACATTCTGGCTAAGTTTACGCCCAAAAATCAAGAATGTTTTTCCCTTACAAGGGCAAACGCATCCTTAAGATTGTGAGAGTGACCCGTCAGGACATACTTGGATACGGTGCACGGGTCCATGACGGTATCAAAAGGGTCCCGCATCCCGCTACGGGATTTTCGTATGCGAACCCCATTGGAGTGGACCCTAAGTTGGTATTTACACAAAAAAAAAGAAAAAAAATAGAAAACATTATCTTTCTCTTGAACCTTCAGTTCCTGTCAATTTCAGAAAAACGCCTGCGTTTTCCGCTCAAGTTATTTCTTTTCAAATACTCGAGCCATTTTTCCATAATTATATTACTAAGTATCGCCTGTCATAAAACTTCAGTCCCAATCCATTTCACAAATTTCAAGAAGTTAAAAGAAAGAATTCCGTTGCTTCCTTACATGATAAATACACAACAAAATACATACAAAACATTTCACTGACCAGTTTTCTCTCAGCCACACACGGACCTTTAAGGCCCGTTTACACAGGCGATTTTTGGCGCGGCAACTCGATGAAATTTTTGGCGCGAAAGTTGCAACTTCAAACCAGGTGCGATTTTCAGTGCGATTTGCCGCCGCGATATCGCAGGGGTTTCAAACATGTTTGAAACTTGATGCAACTTCAGCGCGACAAAAATTGCATCGAGTTGCCGCGACAAAAATCGCCTGTGTAAACGGGCCTTTATACGAGAAAATTTGACATGGTCCTGTATGTTTCGGCTAAAAGAAATATGCGTGAAATTATAAATATCGCCTTGAAAAGGTTTGAAAATTATTAAAAGCATATATCATATATAAGGTCGTTCGTAAGATCCTACGTTTCACGAGTCTACAAAGCAACTGATTGAAAAGCAAGTCTTAAAAAGTCAAGTTTGGATAGTGGTAAAGTAACTAACACTCATAAGATAGAGCGGTTTTCACTAGAGTGTCATAAAACCAACGCCATCCAATCTAACCAATCACAAAGGACACAGACAATCCCGTGAACCAATCAAAACTCGATGTAAATAGACGCAGCTGACGCGAAGCGCGGGAAAACGTGTACGAGCGTGGTTTTGAATTGGGTGAAAAAGTGGCGCGAGTTTTTTAAGCCAATCGTGTAACGTTATAATACAAAACTAATAGACCTTTTTACCGATACGGCGGCCATCTTGAATTCTATTGTTTTACTGAGAAATTATGGGCTGCCGAGGGGGCAATCGCTGGAAAATTTATCGTATACACAGCTTTCAGGATAAATTTTTACTGCTTGTCTCTCATATTCCATAACAAATATTACAAGCGTTACATCTTTCCGTCACGATATTTGGCAGTTGTTCCTATGGTTATCGAAAAATTATTGTTAAAAGTTATCACGCCGCAGTATTCTTTTTAATTATTTCTCATCTGCCCCCTGGGCATCCCATAATTTCCTCGGAATTCAAGATGGCCGCCGTATCGGTAAAAAGGTCTATTACGACAATCAAGTGAAAACCACTCTATACAATATGAAAAAGATTTCTTTTAACGACTTCACCCTCCGCGGCTAAAACAATTTGGATACGTGGGAAGCGCACTCATTTTCAAAGACTTAGATATAGTATCAATTCTTCTTAATGATTATCAGACTTTTTTCTTTATGTTGGTGTTGAGAGTTTTAACGAACATCAAGAGGCTTCTTGGTAATCTTCTTGATTTTTGTGGGTTCTTATTTCTTTTCTTCAAATCTTCGGTATAACGCGCGCCCGCTGTTCTCAACTGGATAATCTGCGGTATTTCCGAGAAGAGTGAGACTTGCTGAAGTGACCGTGATGTGAATGGTGATTTTTGGACAGCTGCCGCGAAAAGCGTTCTTTGAAACCCTGAAAAAAATACCACCACATTATTAGTTCCCTACCTGAGTACAGGGATCCCAACAAAAAACAGTGTCTACGGGCTAACTATGACCTGACCTGGGGCTGCATCCACAGAACAAATATTTCAGGGCGGGGGGAGGGAAAAGAAACATGTACTGATTGTCGCTAGGTCTAAGGACAGTAGGAAGTAATTTTACCAATTTCTTCAAACAGTGAAACGTAAAACTAAGCCAGTCAAACCTGTTTTTTGCTTCGTCTATCGTGCTCTTGCTGGAATGGATTGCCATTAAAATGTCTTTCTCTGGTGTCCTTATTTTTCTGAACCTTCTTTTCCTACGTAAGAACAAATTAAATTGATTAAAGGAAAATAAAAGTGTAAATACTCAAGCTACACTGAACGGAAAGTATCTATTAATGATAATAAATGTCAAATCGTGCTAGTATCATCTGATTTCAAACATGATAACAAGAATAAACGATAAGCATGCTTCTTTACCGCAGTACTGCTTTCAGCATTTTGTCAAGTTGTGCAACAGTTTGCAGGTACCCTTATTAAATTTACACTCCTAGGAGGGGAGGGGTCGTCTGAGAGAAATTGCTCAAAACCAAAACACAGTGACCGGCTCGAACCCAGACCACTTGATCCGTAGCCCAGCGCATTAACCTTCCCATGTCGCCCCGGCTTTAGAAAGCAAAAAAGGTGAAAAGCTGAACTTCTGGCTAGAAATGAGAAATTGAGTGACGCGGGTTAAACAAAGAAAGGGAAATTTTCCACTTGAAAATCTCTTGAACACCTTTGCGCACAGCCACATACGTTGTCTCCACCGAAAACAACTTAGGAGACCAAGCGGCCTCCGGAAATACGTCTGCATCTACCTTGTGCGCTGCCAAAGATCTTCATGGTATCAAGTGTTCATTCACTGTTTTTATAATTAAGAAGTTCTGACCTTTCCTCGGTCGTAATCCTCGTCCCATGAATCACGTCGTTGTCTTTTTCTGTCCGGTTTTCCACCACTGCTGTCCACAATGTTTTCACCTCCTTCCCATGATGCCACTGAGGGTGCAATAATTATTATTTGTAATCAGCAAAATAAATTAAAACAATACCAGGACCTCTTTAAAGAGGATGGGATCTCGATCAGAGATAAAGAAATCAATGACTTGAAAGATATTTTCTTAATTATTTTATTGCACAAAAAAGTGACTGCAACGTTTACTAAAAAAAGCACACAACAGATACTTCGCCCTTCAACTTCACTGTCACAAAGTATGTACCCCTCAGCTCCCACGATTTAATATTGCTTGAGCCCTTCGTGGATAATTATATTCGAAAGCTGAACATTCAGATGGGTTAGGGGCAGGAGAAAAAGGATGAATTTTGGTAACTGTGCCCGCACTTTGATTAGGATTGTAGCGTTATCTGCAGGCAATTTGGGCAGAAGCTGGCAAGTGTGCTGAGAGCTAGGTGACAGTTTTCCTGTGGCACTACATAACAACAACCCCATTCCCAGGGCTTTTCCCTCGGAGGTTGGGAGGTGACATTAAACTTGCACATTGTACACCCTCATTGCAGACTTCATTTAATCCACAAGCGTGCCCTTAAAGTAGGCATTTCATTTCAAAATGAGACACTGTCTGGTTGTGTTTCACTTAACCTTGTACCTGGAAGGTGTGACACTTGTGCACATTCATTCAATCTGTGTGAGAGCTTTCTACAGTCCATTTCTGTCAGCAGGAAAAACAAAGAAACAAGGAGCCTACCTGAGCTTCCGTAACCATGGAGACCTTTACTGCCACTCAGCAGCTGAGTAACAGCTGAGGAATCACGCGATCCATCCCATGTTGCCCTGCGTGCAGTGCTCTTTTTTCTAGGTTCATCCTCATGGATAACTGGTACTAAAAAGGCAATAACAAGCATTATTTTATGGTTAGCTCCGCAAGCAGGCAAGATGAACCGAACTGCTCTGTGATTGGCTATGCGAAAGGGCAAGATGGCGCGATCTTGCCCACTCAGGATTACCCGCTGTGTCCTGCAAGAAAATAACATTCTTTTTCCATATAATAAATCCTTCATTGACCAAACTTGTTTGGTCAAGATGGCTGAATATTTATTTATGGACCTTAACTTAGCCCTGGTCCATAAACACGCAAAAAAAACTTGCCCAATATCCAGCCTCATTGCTGAACCTTAGGCTTGGTCAATAACCTATTAATATAATTATATTATTGCTGGTGACGCCCAAGGAGCTACATCTCAAAAGCATAATGTTCTTTGATAACCAAAATTAAAAATAGTTTTATAATTCAACCATCGAACTTATACTTCAGAGCCTCACACTAAGGGTTCATTATCTTTACAGAACATCAGACGATCAGCATTAGTATTGAGAATTTGTCAGTACATCAAGGCAATATCACCCAGTTGATGATTTGTTTAATTCTCATCAACTCTCTGTCTACCAGTGTACAGAAATAAATTTGAACCACTCCTGAAAGTTACCACAAAACATTATCAAAGGCAAATAAATGCAAATGTATACACACCTCTGGATTCAGCTGCGGAAACCTGCGAGTCAACATCTCCTGATTTGCCAGCCTCTCTGCTGCTTGTGGCATGTTCATCATTTGAGCTGGAACTGCTGTCTGCATATGAAACCAAGCATGGTTTCTTTCTTGAGTTTGCATTATTGTGATCATCATCATCATCAACATAACCTTTGTGTTTCCTCTTATGCTTTTTACTTTTTGACTTTTCTTCTGATCTGTTTTGTTCTTTGTGTTTGCCATTTTTCTGTTTTTTCTTCTTTTCTTTCTCTTTTTCTTCTTCCTCCTCCTCCTTATCTGACTCACTAAGCTGGTTGTACTTCTTCTTTCCCTTTTCTTTCTTCTTCTTCTTTTTCTTCTCCTTCTTGTGTTTCTTCTTCTTTTTCTTCTTGTCGCTCTCCTTCCCATTCAGCTCAGTGTCCCCTCCCCCCTTTGGACTACAAAGTTCTTCTGCTTCAGTCTCGGGCTTCCTTGACACTTGCCATCCTGCATGCTGTCGCTCTGGAAGCTTGGGACCTGGTGTGAGGATTGTCTTATCGCTAACCACCCACTCGCCAGTTTTGCCCATCACACTTGAGGTGCTACTAGCGTCTGACAGCGCTGATGATGGTGACGGCTGGGGTGGAGCCACGCTTGGTGGAGGAGGTGACATGGGACCAAACAGTGGTTCTGTGGTAGTTTTGGGTGTGACTTTCCATGGTGTTGTTGCCCTTGCTGCAATATATTTTTATGCAATTAATCCATAGAAGTGCCACTTATTATTTGAAAAAGCCTGTTCTGTCTATCTAACAGGCAGGGATTCTTTTTTGAAAGTTTATTCCCCTTTAATATTCTAACCAAGCTTTTGTTATATGTCAAAGTCTTGTCTTGGTTCATTATAACAAAGGATTGGCTCAGTTTATCATAACAAAGGCTTGGTTTAGAATAAATTGATGATTCATTTGCAGTTTTGTTATATATGCCGTTCTGCAATTTTTTGAGGGGCTAATAAACTTATTCCAAAGTTCAGAATATTTAAACAGCACTTGACTATTTATTCCTATATGTTCACTTCAGGAAGACAATGATGTCTGAAAAGCTTAATTAGTAGTCAAGAGAGCTGAAGTGACTTACCTGCAGATTGTGGCGTTCCTTTTCCTGGGACCACTGCTCTCGGAATAAACAGGGGCGGAGGACGGGGTTTCTTAGGAGATGAAATAACTTTTCCTTTCTCGTCTTTCTTTGATGGAGTGCTCCCCTCTAATGCTTTCTCTTTCTGGCTAAAATTGACATGACTTTTTTCATTCACTGAAGAATCAACAATCTTTGCTGGAGATTGTGAACTCTCTGACTGAGTAACAGTCCTTTTGTCAGAAGAAGCGATTGGAGACTTGATCTCAGATGCAGCATTCTCATTTGTTGAGCTGCTTAACTTCGGTCGTATTCCAATGTTCTCACCCTTCTCTGCAACTTTATTTACATCCTGTTTTGCCTTGCTCAGATCTGTCTTGTTCCCTTTGTTTGCAGCAGAGATAGCAAAAGTGAACTTGGGTCTCTGGGATGGGGAGGCAAGGGGTACAGATGGAACAGGGTTTGTTGTTGGTGTTGACAATGTTTTGGTCACAGTAGAGGTTGATGGCCGATTTCGATGAAAATGAATCCCAGACTTGACAGGAGTTCCAAGATCTAGAAAGCATAAGATTGATACTACAACAGTGTTCTCCACAGATTTTAAAGTAGTCAGCTAAACATAAAATGTAAATTTGTGCTTACAAATTGAATGTCTGAAGGGTGCGAGCTTCTTGGGGGGTATGGGGGAATGCTCCCCTGGAAAATGTCCAAAAATTATGTGGCTGGAGATGCCAACTGGCACACTTTGGGGGCAACTGAGACAAGAAAAGATGTGTCTTTTTTTGTCAGTTTTCGTCCCATTTTTATACAAATTTGACAGTCACAGGTAGTTGCATCCTCAAGATGAAGTTGAAGTTGAGTTACTTGATGAAGCTAGTGGAGTGGGGGTAAAAACAGATGACTTCAAGTGTTTGAAATGAACGAAGACATAATTGAAGTCTTCTATTTCCATTTCAAGGTCTGGGGAAACAGATACAAAGAGCCTCAGTTTGACTTTCAACATGACTGCCATGTTTACTGTTTAAAAAGCTTTAGCAACTAGCAGTGAAATGTGAGATCATGAACATCTACATTCATTTTATGAGAATGTTGCCTTCTTAAAACTATTAGAGTTGTCACAGACTTGAGAATCAGCCCTGGATGAAGTTATCTTGAACAAACCAGCAAAATTTAACATCGCGTGATCGAACAGCTGATGGGTCGGCAATCACATGGTGACGTATGTAAACTAAAAACATAGTATAAAATTACTGGTTTCTGTACATTCCTTTGAAACGTAGAAGCTTGTTAATTTTTTCCTCTCTTTTCATCTGTTTGACTTTCCACAGATTTTCGCTTTGACATTCCTGATTTCACAAAAATTTTCTCATTGGGTATGTCAAGTTGTTGACACCACGTGTTCTTTGAGAGATGAACTTGCACATTTGAATTTATGAAATATGCAGACAGAATTGGAACAGAATTGTGTCAAAAGTTGTAGTCTACATTGACAGCTTCCAGCCAATGTACTTTTAACAACGCTACATGTCTGAGAACAATTTACGTTCTTATCTGTCTATAACACTAGATAGCTAATGTATATCATTTCCTTCAGAAAGGTATCCGCTGACTGATATCACATGACCATATCACAGGCTCAAGTAAACAGCTTATCGAGGTCACAAGTTTTTTTTTTTTGAAGTTGACCGCTGTCCAAGTGCTGGTTTTCAATAGGATCTCAGGCTCATGTCAGGTTAACTTGTCGTAAACAGGGCTGGGTTGTTCAGAAGCTGGTTAACGCTAACCCAGGATTAAAAGTTAATCAAATTATAAATTTTTCTTACATACAAATGTTTTTCACTGCTTTTGTCTTGTGTATTTTGAGATCATTCAAACTAAAAACAGAACGCCAAACAATATACAGAAAACCTAACTGCAAAGTTACAAAGGTCAAATCAAAATTCTCGCTTATCCTGGGTTAGCTTAATCGGGCTTTGAACAACCCAGCCCAGGAGGTCCGCTTTTAGGCGTGGCTAAATCTATATATTATTGATGACACACTGAAATATGTATGATCCAATTTCCTAAACTACTTTGGTAGCATCATAGTTATTCAGTGCAGGTGAACTTACCGTTTGGCTGGATGACTTTTGGTAGATGTTCTTTTGGAGTGCCAGGAATTTTTACCAGTGGTGGTGTTTTTGGTGAGTTCAAAGAGGGTGTCTGCAAGAACAAAAAAAAGTCAAAAGTGTCGCAAACGTCCCAGCTCATTTGACGTCCACAAATATGTACTGTACTCCTGAGAAGAGAGAGGCACTGTGAGAGTGCAGTGTCTGGACTAAGAACACAAGTCTTCCCTTGACTTAAACCCAGAATCGCTCAGTCGAGAGACCAGTGTGCACTAACCAGGTCAATAGGTCAATGCATCTTCATGTAAATATTCTTTATAGAAAATTCAAGGATGACGTGGGACATGTAAAGGACTGACCATCTCAAATTCTCCCAAGGGGGTGACAAGAGTTTTGTAAGAAAAAAAGAAGGATGAGGTGAATGCAGAACATGGCACTTGAAGTGTCAAAGAAGCTGAATGTGCAGCTACAGTAACATTAAAACATAGTAATGTAATTTCTAAAACCTAGAGCTGAACAATTTATTCAATCATGGCAGTGTCATCAAAAATGGTTTTCAATCTGGCTTACTCCCTAATCAACAGTAGTCAGTTTCCTTTGACAAAAAAATTGTTAACCTTAAGCCCTACCTTTAATTCCTCTGTGGAGGTACGTTTGGTATAAAACAACAAATAAGCTTGCTGAGAAAGTACTGCCTTCAATGTGACCTGCCGAACCTGGCAAGAAATGTACTTGTTAGGAAATGTTCATAGAATAGAGGAAGAACATTCTGGCAAAGAAACCATTAATAATCTGTCTCAAGTCAGCAGTATGATGATGGAAATACTGTCAGCTATAAATTTATCACACAGCATGGTAGCTCGGCAGAGCCACAACTTACAATGGAATCATTCATCAGATACCATATGCCATTTGAAGCTCTGATGTAGCAGTAATAATGGCCCGAGTTGGATGAGTAGCCAGAATGAACCAGTACTGCATACAAACGGTACTTGATAGGTGCACCCTACAAGATAAAAACACTGTAAGTTAGTAATTTAGAGTCAAAACATACATACATGTAAATGTACACATGTATGTCAATATAGAGATGCCAACCTAAAAACATTGATTCCAACAGCATGGTGATTTTGTTCCTTCTCAAAACGTCGCAAATGCATTTGAATTTCCCCCAAATTTTCCACAATAAGTCAAAATAAGTGTGAAAATATGTACTTAAAACACTATCCTTTGTATTCAGGACATCTGGTGACCTGTGCAGAGGGGGACATTGGGGTTTACGATATTGAGCTTTTTTTCATGCGGTATTTTGGTAATAAAAATTTTAACATGCAGTAAAGCGGTATCATCTAGCCCGGCAATATGCAGTTTTTCATCCTTTTGGCTGACGGTATTCGACAAAAGAAGGTCCTTCACGGTACTGCAGTACCGTTCATTTGCGCTCTCCTGCCTCAAACAGGTCAATACACTATGCAAAACAAAACACAGTAAGCCATAAAGGTCAATAAGTAAGCTATAAAAGAAGATGTAAATAAGCACGCTAGATCGATGCAATTTTAAGCGTGACCGACTATAAAGGGACCTGAATGAGGTATCACTATTTCATCAATTTTGACACAGAATTTTGGTATTTGCCAATTTTTCTTGCGGCATTCCAGTATTGGGTACCCCCTTCCCAATGTTCCCCTCTGTACAGGAGACTGGGAGAGTCATTTGGGAGACACATGAGTAATGTGAAAGGGTTGACATAGATGTGTCCAGAGTAACAGATGACTATCTGATTGTATCAACACCAAGTAACGACAGGGTTCAAACGGAGGAGTTCTGACACTGTTATACATGAAGCCAAGGTCATTTTCTCAAAAAGGCTCGAAACAATTTTTGCTGTATCATATTCTGTGTATTAAGCAAAATAAAATGGTTGTTGTTGGTGTTAACTGACTCATAAACAACCCAGGGCCATATTACACAAAGTCAATTTTTGATTTCAATATAAGCCGATCTTACCTGTGATGTCATGTATGGTCTCAAGTTCAGATACTCTGCGTATTCAATTTGCTTGGATATCTTCCCTCCAAAACTCTGATTGTAATCAAACCTGTGAGAACCAAGATCTCGTTAGTATCCTACTACTGAACAACCGATAATGTTAATAGTCAAATGCGACAAATCTTATTGACATATCGTAAAGAGATCACCACAAAAATTGAAAAGAAATGTTTCCTGCATACCTCTTTAATTGTAATGTTAAAATGTTTGGTGCACGGTGTATCAGGAACTGTTTGTGAGCAGGAACTTTTCTCTTGCACCTAAAAATGGAGACATCATCAAGGCCTTAACTTACAATACAAACTTCCAAGAGTTGCACAACAGTTGCTTCAAACTAGCAAATACACATTGATGATTTCACAATGACCACTAACAACAGGCTTTGGTAAAGGTAGGTGAAATCTGCATACGAGCATAGAGGCCCACAAGGCCTCCAGTTTTGGAAGTGTGAAGCGACTAGAATTATTTCTACAACAGGCTTTGACCACCAACGTAACTATAAGTATCCTGTGTCAAAAGATCAGAAATCCATGTTCTGGTACATGCAATAAGGAACCTTACATTTACTGACAAAAGAACTTGCTTGAAAACAAACCTTGGACACATGTAAAGGTTCTCGCCATCCAGTAATTCCATTTTGATTGATCTTTGAAGGGCTCTCTCTACCGTTGGTACATGCTGAAGAAACATAAGAAGTTAATTAACAGGAAGATTATACATAGTAAAACATAATGAGAAGCACATGTACTAACTACTTATTAACCGAGAGTGAGGTCTTTACGGGAAAATCTCGGACCGAGACCTTGCCGTATTGACCAAGCGATAGCGAGGTCAATACGGCAAGGCCGAGGTCTGAGATTTTCCCGTAAAGACCGAACGTTCGAGTTGTTTATTATATGGCATTTTGCTTGGCTTTTGCAGGCCCGTAATCGGCCCGTGGGCATTACGGGAGAATAATGCCCTAGTATTAGCCAATCAGAGCACATGTTAGATCGGCTACAAACCCAAGTCATATAATAAATATGAAATATATCAAAGCATGCAAAAAGAAGCATCCAACACCTTATCTAACTTTTTCAGAAGT
>OZ026605.1:1699400-1704400 GCA_964020085.1 Micromussa lordhowensis | reverse complement strand
TACCTTAATGTCCAGCATAATGTCCATAAGAGGATCAAAAGTGTTTGAATTGTTCTTGCACTTTAAACATTGAACTAAAAGCAAAGGAGACAAGCAAAAAGATGATCACATGCTCGCACAAAAAATCTTTGACTGCAAGTTGGCTTAACTAATCAATATTGAGCAGAAAAGCACAGGAATTCTCAACCTACCCTGACTTCTGTAATAACCTCCAAACACTTGATGTACCATTGTTGTATGTTTAGACATTCTGTCAAGCCTGAATGAAAATAACACGAAACTGTTAACTAACGACGGGACACGCAGCTGACAGTAGGAGGGATAATACCATCATTTATCAATATACAGATTTAGCCAAGCCTAAAAGCGGAGCTCTTGGGCCAGGATGTTCAAAGCCTGATTAAGCTAACCCAGAATAAGCAAGAATTTTAATATTTTGAGTTTTGTAACGTAACAAAAGCAGAGGGCATACATGGGTATGGGCTCTGCTTGTTGGCCCTTCCGGCTGCCGGAGCTCTGCTATTATATAGACATGTGTTTTACTGGAAAATACACCACTTGTAAAATTCGTACAAGCTACATCCTGGACCCAAGTGGCGTACTTTCCATATTCTCACTACAGAAGATATCGATGAAGTAATTTCACACTTTTCACTGTTGTTTGCGCCAACATCGGTTTGTCCACATAATAAAAAGACACTACAAGGTGGCTTGAAGAAAAGAAATATTTTATATTGGCTCATGTTAAAAACAATATTTTACCACTCAAAAATAAAGTTCACATCTTTGTTCCACCATGTAATATCCTCTATATATCAAGTTTTAAGCCAAAATAGTTTTTCTTCATGAACTTAACTATGTACAAATTAATTTGGTTTTATCAACTGGGTTGATAATGTGAATTGACTACTGTAAAGAGATTCGGAAGCTGACGTTTCGAGCATTAGCCCTTCGTTGATTCACTCCAACGAAGGGCTAACGCTCGAAACGTCAGCTTCCGAATCTCTTTACGGTGGCTAATTCACATTATCAACCCAGCTGATAAAACCAAATTATCTTGTAATACTCCCACCGACGCAGCACCACAGTTTCTTTAGAAACTTGCCCCCTTTATGTACAAATGAGATGTTTTTTTTACTTTATCAATTGGACTCACTTCTCTGTATATCCATCAGCTGCCAGGCAGCTCTTCTGCATGCCATCAATCACATATCTTAAGAACTCATGTGCATCCTCTTGATGACCAAATCTTAAATGCTTTGCAATGACTAGGAAAGTAAATCATTTGTATTAGCTATTGAGTTAATCACTGGCTTTGTGGAGGTCCTAGGTAATAATAAACTAGACTCCCTATTGACTCGCACAGATTTTAGTGCTAAGCTGGGTCACAGTGCTGTATTCTTGAGACTTATCAATACACTTAACTCTGTCAGTAGCTCTCTCAACCCAGGAGAATTCATTGGTACAGACATGACAAAAATGCAAGGAATAAACTGCATTGAAGTGATCAATCGCCACAAACTTTTATTTTATCAACATCATATTGTTGAGGTGAAAACAACACTATGTGTTGGCTGATTGTTGTATTATTAGTTCCCAGAATTGTTAATTACAATACCTTGTTACTGTAGGTGGGGGTGGGGGTAAACATTCAAAACAGATCCTTTCTAGTCAAACTTAACATCTTTATTTTAAACTTCAACATTCAAAAGTAAAGAGTAGACAGTTAATAACTAACATAACACCCTTTTGTCAGTATCAACCTTACTTCAGAAAAGGAGGGGCTAGAAATACTTCATGTCAGGTCATGCTATAGACTGGCTTAGGCTGAGCACTGTGCCTAACTCTGCCTCAGACACGGCTTGTGAACCAAAAGTTAGTAAAATTGTGTCACCTACACCGCTTTTTATATCACGCGCAGTGAAATATTTTTTTTACATTAACTGACAATGTCGTAGATCAGTGAAAAAAAAGATCAGCGAAAGCTTGGAATTAAAAGATTAACAGTATCTTAAAGTGCCTATAACCCCAAAAACTTTTTTTCGTTTCGTGAAATCTTTGCATGGAATTAGGAAAAATGCCACCAAAATTTTTGCAATCGGTTAAAACCCGAATTTTTTATGAATTTTTAAAGATCGTAAAAAGCGCACTTTTTCAAAACACGACCGAGCAGCAGAATCGCTTAAAGAAGTCTGGGTATAGCGCGATTTGTGACCTCATTCCAGGCCTTTAATCGCCTTCTTGTTTACGACAGAGAAAGAAAGACGCTTTGGAAAGTCCGGAAACTTGTGTACACAACGCTCGAAGCTCGCAAGTCGAACCTGTGGCGAAACGTCGTAGAAAAAGCAGGGAGCAGGCCACTTTTTCAACCGTTGTACTGATTGCTACAGAAGCAAGACCGCAAGCAGCAGTTCATGTATCGGAGCCACTTGATGCGTAGGCATCTTCTGGTTCATATGACATCACCTTTGTTGTCTTCTTGTTCGCTCGCGTTTGATCACACCTCGACTTCTAAGTCGTACTCTACCTCCGTTTCTGCGGCCTCGGAATTCCAAGCTTGAATCAAGCTAGTATCGCTGGACGACATTCTCAATTGATGTGATTATTACGTATTTTTTGAGTTGAATAAACGTTCTTTCAACAAAATACTGAACGCTGAAAACACCGAACCCGTAATACAAGGACAATAACCGAAGCGATGCGAGCAAAGGCCTGGAATGACGTCACTAGTCCCATTCTCCGCTTTGCTCGATCGTGCTACAAAGAACGCTCACTTTAAAAATTCATAAAAAATTCGGGTTTTAATCAATTGCAAAAATTTTTGCGGCATTTTTCTAATTCCATACAAAGATTTCAGGAAACAAAAAACTGAAAAACTTACATTTAAGTTTCTGAATGATGGCCATTGGTTTGATGGCCTCTCCTTGGTGATGGCCAAAACTCCTCACAATGTGTTTTTGTAATTCACACAGCATGCAGAATCCCACTGTACGACCTGTCACAAGGAAAAGAAATGATTGATTGAATACCAGTATGTGCAGGTCCCACCAAATTATATGTAAAAACGTATCCTTTCCCCAAATACAAGCCTCTGGGCTTATATTCAAAGCAAAATATAACTTTCTCTGGTTAGGAGTTGGTGTTACAGGAAAGACATTCAAGGGGTGAACACCCGACATTTTTCTGGACATTTTTTTAGCGTTAGTTTTTATTTCAAAATTTTTTAAGCAACTGAAGAATTAGGGCTGTGGAAATTTTGAAGAGTAAAAAATGTTTGATTAGTAATAGTAATTGGACCGAGTGGAGTACAATTCAGGGAGTAATCGAGCGAGCAATTTCAAAATCGTACGAGCGCGAAGCGCAAGGCTGATTTGAAATTACGAGCACGATTACTCCCTGAATTGTATGACACAAGGTCCAATTACTAATTAATCGTATCTATAACAAATTTTGAAATTGAAAATGTCTTTTGAGAACTTCTTTTGACTGAAAACGTCTGTAGCACTTTTCATAAGTTTTGAAAACTGTAGAAAACTTTGCTAAGGAAACCATTAAAGCGTGTGTAATTGATGTGAAAATCATTTGGGTATCCAATTACAGGTGTCTGATTACAAAAAGTTCAAATCGGACACCTGTAATTGGACACCCACGTGATCATGCGCCGATTATGTGACAAATAGGCACGCGGAGAACCAATCACGATCGAGACTTTTGTTATAGATAAGATCAACACTGTAAAAACACTATATTGTACATTATGTGAAGAGCCGTAATTCTATAGCCACACAAAAAATGTGTTCATGGTTTAAGTGTCTTCGTGTCTTTAGAGCAGTTTTCAATTGAGTATCTCACATAACAGAGCAATTACGGTTTTGGTTTCACTACAGTTTGAGATCGACTGAAGAATCTAATTGGAAAGAAATTGGTTTGGTTTTGATTTTACAAGGCCCATTGAAAACTGCTCCATAACCATACACTGGTTATACTTAAATAATAGTAACCTCAGAACTTGCTTATTTTGTGTTACACATGTTTCACCACAAGGTATTTGTGTATGCATGTTAAAATGTTCCATATACAACATCCTCTATAAGTAAAATTGGCAAACATTTAAATTCATCCAAATAATAAGTGCCCCCCCAACTTGTCCCATTCCCCACCTGTAGACATCTTGATAAAAAAAAACATTTGCCCAGTGCTACCTGAATGAATTTTTTTCTTTTTGCTGGAAACATGCCAATGTTTACACTGGATTGGGTAATTAACCCATGTCTTACAAATGCAAATGTTATATAAAGATTGACAGTAAAGACCAATAATCAAATTATTCCATTGTATTAAAACAATGCAAAGCAAGAGTAAACATTTTAGTTTTGAGAACTTTTATGTAAATATTAAATCTAAAATGATAATTCTGGATTATAAGATAAGACGATGATTGATAAAGAAAACAAAAAACCAGCACAGAACTCACATTTTTCAGTGTGTTCTTTCGACGCCAAATAGTTCACTAGTGGCGGAGTGTAAGTCAGGACTTGAAGAACCGAGTTTAAAAAACAAGTGTTTCCCATGTTATTTAAACCAGGGCCAACTCTTCGGATCTGCTTCCAGTTCAACTCGACGTTTACCTTAGGAAATAAAACAACTTTCGGCGGAGGCAACTCGTCATTTGAATCTCTATCAGGAGACCTCAACGGTTCCCTACGCTGATGACCGTTCGTGTACTGCGAATTCAACGGAACATATTTCTTCTTCAAGTCTTCGTATTGTTGGTCCGGTTTGGAAGCGGGTTTGAACTCAATCCTTTGTAGCAAAACCTTTTTAGAGGACGACGCAAGCTTGGCATCAAGATCCGAAGCTAGTTTGTTCGCAATGAGCGAATCTTTTGAAAAGTTCGTCACGGAAGGCATCACTTGAACGGCGACGGAACTCATCTCACACGTGGGTGACCGACGAACCAGGCAAACTTTACACGCACAAATCTTTTTCACCTCAGCACG
>OZ026605.1:1679400-1694400 GCA_964020085.1 Micromussa lordhowensis | reverse complement strand
TTAGTTGCATTGTGACACTTACTTTGAAGCTTTTATCGTAATATGTCTCATCCTTTGTTCTGAGAATCTTCCATTTTTTCTCGTCGTTAGAGTATTCCCCGGAATAACCCAGTAGATTAGGATCTTTTCCCTCCACTTTACGAACCGTTTGCGGGCATCCAAAAACCATAGTTACATACTCCTTCGAATAATCAAAGTCATCTCTTTTCGCTGGGCACCAGGGCTCCTTCGACGCCAGCGAGTGGTATAGTTCGCTCTGGAAGCGTACGTTAGACGCCGTCACGGAGTCATTGTAAGAGGAGCTGGCGCTGAATCTGTCTTTAGGAAGAATTCGAACGAGGGGCGTGTCTGAACAAGAGACAAAGTATAAACTTTGTTAGTTTGGCTGCGCTAGCATGTAGTTTGCAGTTTCCTTTGATTTCAAGCCTTGAGCCTTCATGTTTATAAAATCTACAGAAACCAACTACGGTTCATGAATACCTGCGCACTTCATTCAATTTGAGCATCCATTGGCCCCCTAAGAGAATGGCTTATAATAAAACACTGCGTTTGCATGTGAGGTGCTAGCTTCGCATCACTATTGGTCATTAATTCACTAACACAGGGAGTGGTTGCCCAGTCTCCCTAGTCAAAGCATGGTAAAAGTGATTGGCAGGTAAAATTATATCAACACAGTCAAATTAAACAAACGCTGGAAGTCGGCAAGTGTTTTTAAACCCGTTTTCTTCCTCTCCCGAAGTTCGCTGGTGCTATCATAACGTAACTATACAGAATCATGTAAAATGTGTTGTACAGTAAAACCTGCGTATATAAAAAAAGTATAAAATCTGCACACGAGCCAAGTGACTCATCAGGCCGGAGCTCACCCCGTTTTCTCTAGCATTAAGCGACTAGGAGTATTTCTACATCGCAGGGTTACCCCTAGGATTAAGTTCGCCTGTACCCATTTATACACCTTGTTAGAGAGAGGCACTGTGAGAGTAAAATGTCTTGCCCAAGAACACAGCGCAATGCATTCTCGTTCCCATAGCCCTTTTCTCATCTCTTAGCCGGCGGGGCCTTGGCACGAAAATCGATTCGATTCTCGTGCCTAGGCTCCGCCGGCTAAGAGATGAGAAAAGGGCTATGGGAACGAGAATGAGCGCAATGTCCCCTGCCAGGGCTCGAACCCAGACCGCTCGTCCCAGAGGCGAGCGCACTAACCATGAGGCCACCGCGCCTCCCACTTTAAAACATCCTGCTTATAAGAACCTGTTAAGCTAAAATGTCCCAGTTGAGCACCCTTCACGCAAGAACCATTCGAGGCTAAAATCTCAATACAGTATTCCTATTTCGAAATTGTAGAGTTTGTTCAAATATTATACAGCACATTGCAACACGTGTGATACGAAAACGGTACAATGACAGCTGTGGCTTCTGCATGCTGAGAAAAATGCGTAAATGATTCATTATCAAGGCCACACCCATGAGTACAAGTTGCTTTTTTCAACAAAAATTAAGAAGCTGATTAAGAACCTAGGTAGCCTGATTTTCACAGCAAGCACTATTTATATAAGAACCTATGGAGGGTAACTTGAAAAAACCTGGGTTCTTATAGGCGGGTTTTTGCGTAGCTTTTTAATCATTGGTACAACAAGAAAATGTTTCTCATTTGCGGACAACTTGTGCATATTTTTATTGCAGGTGAAAGGGAGCTGGTCATGTTTTACACTGCGCTTTAGTTTGTTCAGCTAGACGAAAGTGAAACCAGATAATTGCTTGTATATCATTTTATTAGTAAAGTTAAAAGGGTTGGTTTATATGCTTTTCACAACATCGCTTGCGAACCTCTGCGGAGGAGAGAGGACTAAGCCAAAGTAAAAAGCAACGGGCTCAACCTCTTTCCCAGTGTCTTTCTATCTCTTTCGCTACAAGGGGCAGGAAGAAGAGAGGTCCTGGGAACGAGGTTGCAACAGACCATGACAAAAGCCATGGCGATGTAATGAATTGACGATTAAAAAAAATCTAAAAGACTGGTAAATACAAGGTGCTGCGACTGCTCCACTTTATCGGTAATTGAAAAATATCCCATAAGAGTCCTCATATTCCGTTGGATTAATTCTAATATTCGATTAGGAACTGAAAAAACAACAAGATGTTGACAAGAGAAAGACTTAAATATTGGGTGTCAAATTAATATGGGGCGCTGTCGCGAGCATGACTACGAAAATTCAGAACCCAAAATATAGATTTTCATTAACGCAAACACGAAATTGCTGGTCTAGTTTTGAATCGCGTGATTTAACCATTTGATTTCCTTGAGTCACAACTTACCAGAAGCCAAGGACAATGGGACAATTATAAACAGCAAAATGGCCTTTGAGAACATGATTCTGACGATCTATAGAGAAATGACGAATTAGTAAAGCCGTTACTAGCTACTTTTTAAACCACTATCTACGTTTGAACATTCAAGATCGCACCGCGATGTACAAAGCGTGTCAACGTGTACATGATTGCAAGAGCTCATGCGGTGAAGTACAATCGGACGATAAAGCCGCTCTACTGCAGAACTAAGGTCATGTTTGTCGATCATATATTGACCGGAACAGGGGCGCAAGTACAAAGAAGACCGATGTCATATCGCGACGAAAAAGGGGTAGATTCTGCTTTCCACGCCTGTTACATGATAGGGTCTATTTACAGAAAGATGTCTTCCTCACACCTCCCATTAATACAACTCCATTCAATAAACTTTAACACTTACTATAGCTAATCCAAGAAATGATAGAGGTAGAAAGGTCTGCTGAAATAGAGGGGTTTTTAAAACTAGTGATATCTCACCTGCGAGTCTCTCTTGTGCACTACAACTTCTGTCACAAGCTACTATGATATCTTTGTTTCGTGCTTCATACATATGCCTTACTGACGCACTCAGAGGGAGTGAATGATCGTTAAGGCAACGGCTATATCTAAGCCAATAATGTAACTTATATGTGGGTGCATATATATGGCAGGAATAAATTGACGTGTGTGACTGTGGAAATACTGTTGAAACAAAATATATAATGGATATAGAATACTGCCTTAAAATTTTGAAGGGATATCGTATTTTCACTGGCAAATGTAAAGAGAATGTCAGCTTTCTAATGAAGCCTTGTCATAGACAGATTGAAAAAAATATAATAATAATAATAATGAAGCAATTATTAAGCCAAAACGTGAGATTGAATATGCATGCATGGTTTACACCTCAGCATTAACCTCCGAAAACAACCTTTGACCGTTGTTATTTCATCTCTATCATACTCGTCCATCTTGAAAAACACGTGCGAAACGTAGAAATTCTGTGCGAGCCAAAAGAGGGGAAAAATGAATAGTACTTTGATTTAAAAATCCACTTCACTGAATGATGGAGCACTGAAGTAATGAGAAGATTCAATGAGCCAATCATTGAGTAGAGTTCATGTTTTCATTTTTTCCTTGAAAATAATGTTCGAAACGTCGACGTTTTTCAGCAAATCTTTAGTCATAATTAATACGGCCAGCTTATTCGTTCGTGAACTATAAAGGGGTAGGTATACGTACCATTATTTGAAAAGACGTGTAAATAACCATTAATTGCGCTTTACGCAGGAACCAAAGCTTCAACGGTTTTATGACCTATTTATTCGCATTGTTTAGTTTTCCATATGCTTGTATAAACATGAAATGATGAAAATGTGTCATAGTGCGTGCTCAGTGTCGACAAGCACGTGGGTTGTTCCATGTGCTGGAAAATAGACCTTGTCACGATTTTGGAAGCCATCTCACAGCCTTTTTATGATGATCGGATGGCAAACAGTTTTCTTAAAAATTTAATTCTGAAACATTTATGAATAGCAAAGTTAAGATACTTGACAAAGGATTGCATTGACAAAATCTGAGTGATGTGGCTGGGCCAGAAAGCGCCCAGTCACGTTTTTTTTATATTTTGCAAATTCGTCTATGATTTTTTTCGCGAATTTGTACCAAAAGAAAAATTTTACTTGCAGTCAAAATTCGTGAAAAGAGCTAAACGAATGCACCAGCAGACTAACTGTCGCCGGCTTTCGCAATTTCTCTGAAAATCGATTCCGCCCTTTACGAAAAGGGCTCTACTCCCTTCATATGGGGTCAGTCGTGGGCAATTTCTACTCTTTATGTAATTAGTGTAACACCTTTCCTATATCTTTAGGAGATAGAACTTGGCGAGATTTTGGTTTCAATGTGGAGAATAAAAACGTAACCATCGTCAGGGCAACTGAGTGGGAAGGTTGAACTGCCCTGAGGAAAACTATAATAAAGGCACTTTAAATTAAGCTTTAATTTGATGTAGGGGTTTAGGTATCTACGGGCACTACATCGCTTGGACGTGAGACACCTCACCTCTAAAGGTATACGGTAATGACCATCAAACTTTCCATTTCATTTAAAAGCACCTATTTATTCTTGATTCTGTTTATTCACCTGTTTGTTCTCAAGACTTGGAAATTCAAGATTTGGTCTGCCGAATATTACGTGTAAAAAATCAAAGTTTGGGAATTCAAGAGTTGGTCTGCCAAACTCAAGATCTGGAAATTTAAGCTTTGGAAATTCAAGATATGGTCTGCCAAATATGGAAAATTCAAGTTTTGCCTGCAAAATATTGAAAATACCAAATCTTGAATTTGGCCTGCCAATAACATTAGTTCCGGCAAAAATCAATAGCTTTTGCTATGCGTTTTAACTCTTACCACTGCAAAGTTGGAAAAAGGTTAACTGAGAACGTATTATAATAGAAACCACTATTTTATAGCAACAGAGAAAATTTAAAAATGGAACGGTTTTGAGGTTTTCAGGTCCTGAATCCTGGATTTGCCCATGTTGTGTCTAGGCCCTTTAAAAATACACCGGAATCGCTAAATTGTGTTTGACAAAGTCCCTTTTACATGTAAGTAATACTACAAATTAATTTTGTATACAAATGCAGCTTTTGTAGACCCGATTCCTTTTCCTTGACAAGTCTTACATTTACCAGAGTTACGGGCATTCTTGAAATACTCTTCCTCTTTGCCAGCCTCGGTCGTTACGCATTGTTTAAAGTTCCAGATACCGAATATTTCAAGGGGGTTCGAATAATTAGAAGCCTTTTGCTTGCATTCCTCGTAAACGGTCAAAATATCTGGGTACTTCTTTTTCCCGACACGGCCTGTAGCTGTATGGTAAACAACAGGGAGGAGTCGTTTCTTTTTCGTCTCAGTGAAGCATCCCATAGGTTCTACAGAATCTTCTGGGTCTAAAAGAAGACAAAACAATAATGCTTGTAATGCTGTAAGCATCCTACCCGATATTTAACAAATAAAGAAGCCTAAGCCGTGTATTACACTGTGATAAAAAACGACGGGCATTTGAGAACTTGGGGGAAATGTAGAATGTTTTCTTCATTTCTCGAGTGTTCTCAAATGTCCGGAGTGTTTTATCACAGTGTAATACACGGATTAGGCTTCTTCATTTGCTTTATGATATAGATTTTGCGCGCGCAAAACAATAAAACACGCTTTTTCTATGTTTTATACTCTGATAAAACATGGGTTTTTGACCAATCAGAGCGCGCGCAGGGTCCTATCTATGTTATAAATTGTGATAAATTCAGCCACTGTGACCCGCGAGAAGGGAGGTTTGAAAGCAGTATTGCCCGGGGATAGGTGTGGAGATAACTGAGTTTCCAGTCGCACAAGGAATTATGAGCTGAAATGCACGAGATTTCAGCTTTACAAACTCGCTACGGTTATACTATTTTAGTGAAATTGCTGGTCCACTAAAATTACAAATCCGGCTACTATAATTTCAAGTCCAATATCATTACCGTTATGGTTTAGGGAATAGGCTCAAAACTAAATTACTGAAAACCTCAGGAGCACAATTTATGCATATGCTAAATAGGAGATGTGATTCGGTCATTTCCTCTCTGTACACTGCATAACCATAATGTTTGTAATTTTTAAGTCTTAGCTTTTTATACTAGGTTTAATGTGCACGGCTCTTTAGAAGACCACTTTGTAGTGAAAGGATCCCGTGGTAAATAAAGCTATTATTTATTATTATTATGACAACGTAAGCTACCTGATGAACCGTAAAGTTCCACTTTAATACAAGGTTGAAATCCTCTTGCATCGCTGTAAGAGTAAATGGGAATTCGGAATCTGAAGAAACGAGCACGCACGGGTGGTGTTATCACTGCTTGGCTGTTTGCTTCGAACATCTAAAGACAAAAACAAAATCTTGATTAAATGGAGCTCGGTGCAACGTATTAGAAACGAGGGAGCGCATAATAATTTCAGTTCGTTGCAGTGTTGCATCCTTTCATTTCTAAAAGAAAAGTTTGATTCCAATTCTGCGTTTTCGAATGTTGCTTATACTGATGCTTGCTTGTGTTGTAGTGAAAACCAACCCAAACGTAACTGCAAATAGCGTAGTTACCCTACCCTATTATTGCCATAGAGGAATAAATCAGAGATGCAATGCAGATGGTTTTAACTACAAAGACCTAATGAAAGTGCAAAAGCTTCAAAGCTGATCACGCGAGTTAATGCAAGGGAAGCATAATGGATTTGAACTTTAGTCACTCGGTCGCCACAAAAAAGTCATAGATCTGACTCACAATTTGGCCATACTTTTCCGAAAAAAGTAAAGATAGCAAACATTCCAAAATACGTCATGTTACCGTCAGTGAAGAGTCCATGTCTGTGCAGTTTCATTGGACAAGGACAGGAATAGGCCAGGAATAGGCAAGAATTGTGTCTCAAATGTCTGTGCAGTTTCACTGGACAAGAACAGTAATAGGTAAGAATTTTTTTGTCTTCTCAAAACGCGAGGAACGTCTGGTACTTCTCATCAACTAACTTACAATAGAGTTAAAACTGCCTCACGCCCAGGCGTCACTCCTTGGTTTGTGCGCGGTGCGCATGGAGCTATGGGCCTGTTCACCGATGGCGCCTGGGGATGAGGCAGTGGGTGAATCATTTGCCTCAGTTCTAACACTTACTCTAAGATTTTTATCATAATGCGTCTCGTCCTCTGATGCTAGAGTCTTCCATTGTTTCTTGTTGTTGGAGTATTCGCTGGAATACAATAGTGCATGAGGATCTTTTCCCTCCACTTTGTGAACTGTTTGCGGACATCCTAAGTCCACAGTTACAAACTCTTTCTCATAATCAGAGTCAGCTCTCTCAGCTGGGCACCAGGGCTCCTCGGACGTCGGCGAGAGGAACGCTCCGCTTGCGAAACGCACGTTAGACGCTTTGACGGAGTCATTGTGAGAAGAGCTGGCGGTGAAACTTTTTTCGGGTAGAATTCGAACGAGGGGTATCTCTGAACGAGAGAAAGAAACGTTTTTCAGCGTCGGCAGCTGTGCTCAACTAGATTCGTGGAAACTAACTCACCTCATTCAATTTGAGCATCACTGAGTACTAGTACTAGTACTAGAATGGCTTAAAATAAAACGCGTTTGCATGTGACATCCTTTGGCCTTAAATTTTATATTTTTTAGTATTGTTAAAAGCCAATTTGTTCATTTTAGTACTGTAGGTTTATTCTTGTTTAGTGTCCCCAATTAGTCCGCTAGCGCTAAAATACTTTGACACTTAAATAATGGTTTTTACATTGATGTTGTTATCTTATCTTCTTTGGACCATTTTAACGATGTCATCCTATATTCGTCGCCTCCCAACATTCGCTGGTGCTTAGCTACCACATCTCCATAGAATCTCGAAAAAGTTCAGTGGCGTTTTCAATGTTTGTTTTCATTTCATCAGCAAAATTTAGATGTAAAGTGCAGATTGTTTACAGTATATCTCGTGTACTGACTCGGCCAAATTCTAATTGGACTTGAAACTTAGAAACTACAAGATGATGACAACAGAACGAATTACTGGGGTTCTGTCACGAGCGTGACTGCGAAAATAGATGGATATTGATTAAGGAAAACGCGAAGATCTAGGTAACTTCTTTTGGGAAAACCTAACAATAGTGGTTTAGGTTTTAATCGTATTGACAGTGTCCCTTGACGTTTTTATTTGCCAGGGTCACGACTACTTACCATTAGCCAAGGACAATGGGACGGCTATAAACATGAAAATGGCCTTTGAAAACATGATTGTAATTGATCTATAGAGAGAGAGAGATACAGAATTAGTTGAGCGTTTGAACTGACGTGAACTTCAAACTTGTTCAAAAGGCTCTCAGTACACTTTAGATCCTACCATAATGTACATGATTGCAAAAACTCATGCGGGGAAGGACAATCGGATAATAAAGCTACATTGCGGAACTAAGCTCATGCTTGTCGATCAAATATATTGCCAGACAATAAGTGCAACAAGAAATGGGGCCAATGAATGGCATTTCGATATCCCGACGAAAACCGATAAATTTTGCTTTCCACACCTGTTACATGAAAACGATTTTTTTTGCAGAAAGCTACGTTCCTTGAATACAACCCCATTCAGTAAACTGAAACATTTACGTTATATAATCCCAGAGATAAGTAAGTTTAAGTCTACGTCAGGCCAGCCGGAGCTTATTCCGTGGAGCGATTAAGATTAATTCTACTCCCCCACGGAAGGGTTGCTTGTTCATCGCAGTGTTATCCCCAGCATTAAATTCGACAGTACCCGTTCATACAAACTGGAGAAAGAGAGTTACTGTAAGGGCAAAGTGTCTTGCCCAAGAACAGAACACAGCGTCCCCGTAGCCAGGGCTCGAGTCTAGCGCGCTACAACCATGAAGCCATCGCTGCCCGACAAAACCAAAAAAATAATAGGGTTATAGACGTCTGAAAAAGCTGAACTAGAGGATACTCCAATACCAGTTATTGACTTACTTGCGAGTTTCTCTGTTGCATGGACTTCAAGTTCTGTTACAAGCTACTAAGATAACGAGTATAGTGGTGTTTCGTTCCTCATATATATACCTTATTGACGCACAAAGGGCAGTAAATGATCGTCAAGGCAACGGCTACATCTAAGCCAATAATGCAGCTTACATGTGGGTGCGCATCACATTATGGTAAGAATAAATTGACGTGCCACTGTGGGTTGTTACGTAAATGCAGGCCCTTAGCTGAGGTTTTTGGAAGGGTGTTCGTATTGACAGGAATAAGGGGGGTTATTAAATACGAGCGCGAAAGGCGCGAGCCTCTAGGGGGTCTGGGGGCAAGCCCTCCCCCCCCCCCCCCAGAAAAGTTTGAAACCTAGAGGCCCGGAAATACTATTTTAAGCATTGTGCACGTCAATATTTCAAACTCGAAGGAGTGTAAAATAACAGGTATTTTTAGTCGTAACAACAATATTTCCCACGTTTTGTTAACTTGAACATTCATACATACATACCGGATTAGTACACTAAACGTTTTACAAAAGCTTGACCTGTGCTGCAAAGGAACCTCAGGGTAAAAGCTTAAGCCCCCCACCTTTCGTCTTTTCGAGACTCCATTTATGAAATCCCGAACGCCTAGTAAGGAAATATTTTCAATGATGGGATTATTTTGACTTCATATAATACTAGGGCACTAGGATGTATTGAGGCCACTTACTTACTAAATCACTACAGGACTATTCGTAAAGCAAACTTGACAATTGCATCATCCTCGGGTGGAGGCCTTGAAATAGATTGAAAATTTCGTCCAGATCGACAGGCATATCATACTTAAAAACTTTCCCGATACTTTTAGCGTTTTCTTGCAGTGTAATTTGAAAGCTGCAACACTCAAAGTTTGTTTTCCATTCCTCCACTATTTGCTAAAAGCTGAAAATCAACAGTTTGTGTCTTCAGTCCTCCATTGTTGAACTCCAAAGGGGGGTTCGTTCGAACCTCCTACGGGCCTGTAATGGAAATACTGAGGACGCAACTGAAGGGATCTCGAATACTCGCTAGCTTAATAAATCAATTTCCTAAGAGGATTAATGAAGGCCAGTCGCAGAAAAATCAGTACTACAAAATTACTTTAGAGTTAGAGATAGAGATATTGAATGGTTAAAACAATAAATAGAAGTAATGAATATAGTTATGGATGATGTAGGCCTCTGCATCTTGAGGCACCGGAAAACAATTTGACCATTGTTTAATTCATCTCTGTCATGTCACTCCGTCCCTCTTGAACGTCTGTGTGAAACTGCGTAGAAATGCTGGCCAAAGTGGGAAAAATGAATAGCACTTTGATTCAAAATCCCTGAGCTAAGTAAGATTGAAGCAATAGGTCAGTCATTGAGTATGATATGCCCAGTTAATTCGTTCGTTAATATGCACTATTGAAAACACGTGATTAAAATTTCATCGGTAATACAACCTATTTCTATCTATTAGACCTTCAATGTCATGAATGTTTCACTGGAAAATACACCACTATCGTAAAATTCAAACAAAAATTATACGGTGTCTGAAGATATGAATTGTATTTTCTCTTGTTAAAAACGATGATTTACTCAGTCGCTGTGTTTGTTCGTAAATGTGGTATGTTACTGTTTTTACCACTCGAAAAGAAAATTCATCAGTCTTTGCGCCGCCATGGAGCCTCTATTTATGTTAACGTTGTTTTCTTTCGTAAATTCTTGTATAAACATTCGATAATGAAATTATAATAGTGGGTATACACTGAAGACAAAAACGTGCTTTGTTCTCTATGCTAGAAAATGTGCATTTTCTGATCGTTTCTACCTTCAGCAATACCATTTAGCACCTCTAAATTTCTCCCAGATGTTTTGTCGCAAAGGAGCCAAGCAGCTTTCCCGACCGTCGCCTAGCGTGCGTAATCAAAATGTACGGCTACAACACTGAATTATTGGAAACCGAAGGCGGAATTTATCAAAATTATTTTTCCCCACTTAACAAGACGTGAATGAATAATCTGACACAATCATGCAGATTTTGTAGACGAACTGTCGCCGACTTTCGTAATTTCTTTGAAAATCGATTCCACCCTTCAAAGGTGATGTTGCACGAACCGATTTTAAACGCCGATTTGTATAGCATTGTTGCGTTAAAAATTGACATTGTGCGATGTGGTGCACACTCGTAAGGTGCCTCTTAACGCCGGCAACATTTCGTTGCGCGACCTGTTACAGATTTTTTGAAAGCGATTCAAAAACCTGCAACATTATTGCCTGAATTTACAATGTTGCGACAGGATCAGATTCTCTCGGTTGTGTTTAAAATCGTCTCATGTTAACATACTGTTGCCACAACAAAGTTGCGTTAAAAGTTGTCTGCACCTTTACCAAAACTCCGCTCCCCCTACATTGCATCGGTCGTGGGCAGTTTCTACTCTACGTTACTTTCATATTTTCAACAAACGGGAGATGGAAAAGTGGTGAAACGACCTTCGTCAGGGCAATTGAGTGGGAAAGTTGAGCTGCCCCGAGGAAAGTTTTTTTAAAAAAAATAGATTCTACATAAAGGCACATCGTTATCCAGAAGTTCTAAATTAGACTCTTCTGATTATTTTTAAACTACTTAGCTTTGATAACTGCTATGCTATCGTAGCGATTTGATTTTTTCCCCATGCGCTTTTCAATAGCTTTCGTCACGAGTAGCTTTGATGTGACATTATTCTGGGCCTGCGAGTAAGCTGTATTCTCTATCACATCTGGATATGTCATCTGTCTTCTCTGTCACATCTGGTCTGGAAAAGAGCTTGCTCTGAGTACATTGGAGTCACTCAGCCCAGGTCATCTCGCAGGTAACGCAGTTTCACACTTCTTTGTCTTTGGTAAGCATTGAATGGTTCCTTCAGCAGCACTGTTCTTTCGAGTGAAACTTTTAACTACCGTACTTAGTCATTCCTTGTCTCAAACTTGCGTTTGGAGCTATTAAGTCAGAACAAGATGCAATAAGACAAAGGGAATTATTAAAAAATCAATTTATTATACTATTGGTTTTCATAATTGCATTATCGGGAGCCTTCTTAAGCTCTTAGTCAAGTTTTTCTTTTCGTTTAATAAGTTAACTGGACAACTCATACGTAGTTGTTATTCAAAAATTCTTTATGCAAATGTTTCCAAACAGTCT
Source organism: Micromussa lordhowensis (assembly GCA_964020085.1). Lineage (NCBI taxonomy): Eukaryota > Metazoa > Cnidaria > Anthozoa > Scleractinia > Lobophylliidae > Micromussa > Micromussa lordhowensis. The sequence continues at coordinate 1,682,358 of OZ026605.1, read as the reverse complement.
TCTGGAGCCCTTTTCATCATATAAAACACGTAAAAATTTCTTTACATTATCATTATGTTGATAGTGACAATATTTTCTAACTAAGCAAAACTAGAACCCATGCAGTGATTAAGAAAACATGTCAATGAAAAAGCTTTGAAATCGTTCCACTACATGGACAGTTGCGAATGTAAACAACAGTATTAAAGCTAACGTAGTCTGTACCGAGGGTTTGAAAAATAAACGACATAACTCAGAAACAGCCAATAAACCGTTACAGGAGGCAAAGTAGAAGGAAGTCGTTTGAACAAAACGGCCAATTTATTAAAAATGCTGAAGTCTCCGAGGCTTGAGCACATAAAACAAAAGAAATGACAATGAGGTTGGTTAATGAATAATTCATTTATTTCGTTCGCCAAACTTTCGGAGCCAAGTTAGATTTTTAGCGTTCTATAAACTTTCTCCTTTTGCATAACACGCATCTTCAAGCATAAGCTATTCTCGAGTTTGGATTAATCGTAGTTTTGAAACTGAAAAAGACGGGCAATGATATTCTCTTCTTGACATCTTTTTTTGAGCCAGTTTGTGTTACAATTTTTAAAACAACCCATTCCCAAATGTATATTCACTTAATAAAATGTGTTTGTTGATATTTAAAATTTGACTTTATAAAAGTGTAGTACATAAAAGGTACTTGTTTGTCTATTTGAAAGTCCTTCGAATTTTCATCACAGCCTTCCATAATAGACGAAAGGTGAATGTGACTCAGTAGTTAACACAATTTCTGTTTGATGATCAAGCACCCATCTCCCATGATCTGCTGGGAGAAATTAGAAGCAGATCGCTGTTGAAACTCAGTGGAAAGTGAAATAACGTTTACAGTCCAGTATAGTTCACTGAACGTTTTCTTCTGGATGTCGTCTCTTTCTTAGCCCTTTCTGGCGGAAATGGTTCCCTATAAAGTGAGAGAAAAATATACCAAACGTTCACTGTTGGACGAAGAAAGGCGGGTGTGAACAGTATCTTTATTATACGGCTTGGGTTTGTAGCGTGCTCTGATTGGCTAATACTAGGGCATTATTCTCCCGTAATGCCCACGGGCCGATTACGGGCCTGCAAAAGCCAAGCAAAAAGCCATATAATAAACAACTTATTAACCGAGAGTGAGGTCTTTACGGGAAAATCTCAAACCTCGGCCTTGCCGTATTGACCTCGCTATCTTTTCGGTCAATACGGCAAGGTCTCGGTCCGAGATTTTCCCGTAATGACCTCACTCTCGGTTAATAAGTAGTTAATAATAGATCATTTTCGTATTCTCGGGATTGGACTGGACCTAGCTCAGCTGTAACTGTGGCTAATGCAGGGAGTTCTTCAAATGCAAAACACATTAATCTCTTTTTCATGACATTCCCTCGCATGAGCCTCGATTGCAAGCTAGTTCCAGTCTAAAACAGAAGACAAAAATGTGGCCTATTGATCAAAATAAGGCTAATGAAAAATCTTTTTTTTGCAGAAATCGAATTATAAATACATTTTCTAAAAAATACACGTGACCGTTCTCTGTTATCTGGAGCACCGCCACCAAAGAACACAAAACTGCTAGTCATATATAGCAGACGGAGTGAACAAAATTAACCTTTCAAATTCGTCGTTTGCAATCCGTGTAAAATCCTCTACATCCTTAACCATCTTTGTTTCTTTATGGTTTATTATTATCTCTTTCGTGTTTTTCTATCTTAGTAAACTACTGTTTCAGGTTCCCTTCAATTTCAAGGTAATTTTGTACAAGGCTAAAACCCACGACTGAGCTCGTTTAAGCAACGTTGTCGATTCATTAGCCGTTCTAGGATTTGTCCTCACTACTTGAATAAGGTAAAATACTGACTCACGCAAAGAAAGGAAGAATCTGTAGGAGGGTTATTTTTGTAGTCTCGCTGCGCAGTTCTTGATCAGATGTTACATATAAATTCACTACTCTTCTTAAGTAATCCTGTAGTAATCTTCTCCGATCCTCCACAAAACGAGAATCCTACGAAAGGAACAAGCCAGGAATAATTTAAACTGGAAGCCATTGTCCTCGCATGCGCTCTGTACAGTGGAACCCAGTTATAACGGTCACCAGCGGGCCATGAGAGTTTGGCCGGATTTACGGGGTAGGGTCAAACTTCAAGATTGGTCCAAATTGAGTGACGTCTTAACAGATATATCACAATTGCTCTTCTTTAATAAGATACAATATTAACAATGGAAAGACGAACATAACTGATTTGAGTGGCGGTATAAACGGGGTAAAATTGTTAAGGTTTAGTTGGGATTTCAGAATTGGGCAAAATGCATGGGCGTTTCGCCGGGACAAAAAAGTGGCCGTAATAGCGACGTGACGTATTAACGAGCTGACAGTTAGGCGGACTTCCACTGTATTAGGTAGTGCTCGGCTCGTACTCGGCTCGTGCTCGGCTCGTGCTCGGCCCCTGTCAGTAGATATTTAGTAATATCTGGAATCATACTTTTCTAAAAAGCTAGTTTTGGGTAAGCTGATTTTCGACGAGGGAGGGGCTTGCTACCGGAAAGAAGCTTTGGAGTTCATAAATTACAGTGAAATCTTGCTATTTGAACACCCATTTAATACAGACTCACCCAGTTATTTAATACAGACACCTACCCAGAAAAGTTTGAACTAAGGTTCAAAAACTCATTAATAATTCATGAGCCTAACAGCCTATCAAAACACCGATAAAGCGTCACGTGCATGATCTTTATATCTGATAAAACACTCCTCGTTAGTAATCTTTATATAAAGATTACTGATAAGGCATAGCTTGTTTTTCTTGTATGCTAATATCTTCCCCTCACAATTTGATCCTTTGTTCCGACTCCCAAGACACACGCTTTTTCAGGAATGTTTTTGAAGCCGCAGGAGTGTTTTATCGGGTCAAAAACCACTCGGCTGCGTATGGAGAGCCATTTGTGCCAAAATTA
>OZ026605.1:1539700-1679200 GCA_964020085.1 Micromussa lordhowensis | reverse complement strand
CGCCCTAAACCACGCGGCCACGCCGCCTCCACAAATAAACATTTTTAAACAGGAAAAATTGATACTTCAGTTATCTCTTAATCCTGGGTTAGCGTTAGCCGGCTTTGGAACAACCCGGCCCAGGCTATTAACACACGCGTGAGAGGGACAGAGGAATAACGTCACAGCCCAGCGAATGGGAACGTGGGCTCAGGCGCGCGCGCGCGAAAACTGTCGTACTCTCGTCCCCAGTTTCCACGGTCTACAACTATGGATGTTGTTTACTCGTTTACTCGTTGCAGTGACGAAGTTTCACCATAAATTTGCAAGTTTACGGCAAGTAAACAGCTAAGATAAGTTTCAAATATGTTGTACCGACATGTATTTGGTACAATTTTTAGTGAAATTCGCGGTAGTTTGCGTTTTTTTGTAAATTTCGCGGATTTACTCGAAATTCGCGCCTCCGCGACCGTGCGAAATACCCGAAGCGTTGGCAAGATCTGGTGAAAGCTACTTGACGTTATCATGTTAATGTAACCTCGCACTGTAAGGTCCTCCTTATGCACAAGACAAAGTAAGTGCACCACATTGTAATATTGCTAGTATAGGTAATCACATGGTTTCGAGTCTAATTTGGAATTAATTTGCACGAGTGAGTTTTTCAAAAAGCTGTAAATGCACGAGCCGCTTCGGCTATGGAGAGCCATTTGTGCCAAAATTACAAATGGCTAGCGTAAATCTACAATCGTTAGTGCAGAATTACCAATCGTTGGTGTTAATCCACAATCGTTAGTGCAGAATTACAAATGGATAGCGTAAACTCTACAATCGTTCGTGCAGAATTACCAATCGTTGGTGTTAATCCACAATCGTTAGTGCAGAATTACAAATGGATAGCGTAAACTCTACAATCGTTCGTGCAGAATTACCAATCGTTGGTGTTAATCCACAATCGTTAGTGCAGAATTACAAATGGATAGCGTAAACTCTACAATCGTTCGTGCAGAATTACCAATCGTTGGTGTTAATCTTCAATCGTTAGTGCAGAATTACAAATGCCTAGTGTAAATCTACAATCGTTGGTGCAGAATTACGAATCGTAGATGTTGCAACGCTACCCTTCAATCGCTAGTGCTAGTATCGATTAATTATCGACTCGCAATCTTTGGCAACCAATCAAAACTTGTAAAAGAACCGGTCAGTAAAAATTGGAATGCGGACTACGGACTACGGACTGGGTATAAAACACGGAGTCAGGTATAAAACGCGGACTAAGCATTACGGACTAGGTGTAAAATACGGACCGAGCATAACGGACTCGGCGTAAAACACGAAGAAAGGTTCTGCATTGAATAAATTCTCGCACTAACGTTTTCATAAATAGAAGCTACTTGTAATTATAAAAGTCTCATTTCCCGAAAGTGTCCGCTCATACAGGTTCCTCCATACTCGATTGCCGAGAAAAAAATAGAAGACACTGAAAGTCACAGAATTGACGAGCTGTATGAATTTTCGAATGATCCAAGCGATGATTAAATGTTTTGAAAGATCAACAGTCGAGAGATTTGAGGAGAATTCGAACGACATCTGTTTATTCATACGATAATGTATTAAATTCGTTATTAAATAAATACACATAAATACGGCCATAATGAGGAACAAAAAGTTGATAAATAGAAGAAACGACATTACACAAGGATGGCAGTTCTGCACTCCTTGATATCGCGTTGGAAAAGGAAGGGGAAAAAGGAAAAAAACAGTTCTTCCAATACGGGCTATTCAGATTTGGTCACCCACCCAAGCACTATCCCCGTTGAACAGGGCTTAACTTTGCTGTTCGGACCAAACACGTTGCTGTACTTGTGGTGTAGTGACTCCACGGTGAACCCATTGTTTTAAAGGGGTACGAAAAAAAGATATGTGATACTGCATGTACTCTCTTGCTTTAGTGATCGGAGAAGCGGCACTTTCCTTATAATAATTGCATCAAGGGAATGGTAATTGCGCATGTGCCGTCACCCAAGATGGCCGGCATTGGAGGTGAGGGATGCGCTATATAGTTTCAAATATTAATTTTTCTTTTCTTGCAAAGTTTCGATTCCCGGCAAGAGAGTACATGAGGAGATGTAACGCCGTTGAAAACATTCACATTCACAAAGTTATCGGTCCGTGAGACCGAGTTATCTTTGTCCCAGAGACCGAGGCAATTATTTCGAAAGTGCCGCTAGCTTGGCCGATCACAAAACAAAGTAATTGTTCTCATTTTCACATTGCTGTAATTTTTTTGTTCTCTACTTTCCCAGCCATGCAGTATCACATATCTTTTTTTCATACCTTTTCTCATCTTAGAAATTTAAAACAATGGGTTCACCGTGGAGTCACTACACCACAAGTACAGCAACGTGTTTGGTCCGAACAGCAAAGTTAAGCCCTGTTCAACGGGGATAGTGCTTGGGTGGGTGACCAAATCTGAATAGCCCGTATTGGAAGAACTGTTTTTTTCCTTTTCCCCCTTCCTTTTCCAAGACGATATCAAGGAGTGCAGAACTGCCATCCTTGTGTAATGTCGTTTCTTCTATTTATCAACTTTTTGTTCCTCATTATGGCCGTATTTATGTGTATTTATTTAATAACGAATTACATTATCGTATGAATAAACAGATGTCGTTCGAATTCTCCTCAAATCTCTCGACTGTTGATCTTTCAAAACATTTAATCATCGCTTGGATCATTCGAAAATTCATACAGCTCGTCAATTCTGTGACTTTCAGTGTCTTCTATTTTTTTCTCGGCAATCGAGTATGGAGGAACCTGTATGAGCGGACACTTTCGGGAAATGAGACTTTTATAATTACAAGTAGCTTCTATTTATGAAAACGTTAGTGCGAGAATTTATTCAATGCAGAACCTTTCTTCGTGTTTTACGCCGAGTCCGTTATGCTCGGTCCGTATTTTACACCTAGTCCGTAATGCTTAGTCCGCGTTTTATACCTGACTCCGTGTTTTATACACAGTCCGTAGTCCGTAGTCCGCATTCCAATTTTTACTGACCGGTTCTTTTACAAGTTTTGATTGGTTGCCAAAGATTGCGAGTCGATAATTAATCGATATTAGCACTAGCGATTGAAGGGTAGCGTTGTAACATCGACGATTCGTAATTCTGCACCGACGATTGTAGATTTACACTAGGCATTTGTAATTCTGCACCAACGATTGAAGATTAACACCAACGATTGGTAATTCTGCACGAACGATTGTAGAGTTTACGCTATCCATTTGTAATTCTGCACTAACGATTGTGGATTAACACCAACGATTGGTAATTCTGCACGAACGATTGTAGAGTTTACGCTATCCATTTGTAATTCTGCACTAACGATTGTGGATTAACACCAACGATTGGTAATTCTGCACTAACGATTGTAGATTTACGCTAGCCATTTGTAATTCTGCACTAACGATTGTGGATTAACACCAACGATTGGTAATTCTGCACTAACGATTGTAGAATGTTTACGCTATCCATTTGTAATTTTGGCACAAATCGCTCTCCATAGCTGCGCCTCGTGGTTTTAAACCCGATAAAACACTCCTGCTCGTTTTTTAAACAGTACTTACAGTTAGAACACTAAACAATGTTCTGTTTCTTTTAAATTAAGCGATTTAGTCAATGGAACGTGTCCATGGCGTTTGTTCTGATGATAGACACTTGAATGTGTCCTTTTGGTGTCCGTTAAACCCGGTAACACTGTATTTGGAACGCATGTTGCGTTTAGAAAATTTAACATGTACATAAGAAGGGTTAAGGGAGGCTCACAGCTTCCTTCCACCGGAGGCAAATGATAATGATAATGATGATGACGACAACATCAGTGAGCTTCGCAGCCCTTATTTAGACCGTCACGCAATCAGATCCCCAACTTTGCGAGCTACGCAAAGACAACTCACGGATACAGTAACCGCGCCGTAAAATGTCGACCGCAACTGGTAGAATTTGTGAGAGAAAAGATAAGAAATTAGACTGTACCTACCTTATTGCCAAGTGTCTTCTTTGGTGGGAACTTAAAGCTATCTACTACAGCGAATTTTCGTCGTAACTACAGAAAAAAGAGACAAAAGAATATTTATGAATTATACGGGATGGTCGCTTATTGGTTGGTTGCACGGAACTCTCATATTTCCCTTTAATTTCGAAGTTAAAGTTTTCCTTAAATTTCGCTTTCGGAAAAACTGTTCGCTTCTTCAATAAAAATGCAAAGAATCTTTCTTACGGTTTTATGCATCTCAAAGAACTGTGAATATCTTCGATACACGTTCCACTCGTCATCCTTAATTCTCACGTACACCTGGTGGATAAAAACAATTAAATTGAGAAAACTAAGGTCTAAGCAAGATGGCAAACATTTTACACCGAATGACTACTTGTAAGAGAAGCAGTAAATTTGTTTCTCAAGAACCTAATTTTTTCTCGAGGCAAAGAACTCCTGGTTTCGGAGGTACCATTGAGTTAAACATTGTATTTTTAAGCTTCAAACTTCAAGTTCGATTTACATGGAGGTACTCGTTCTTCTCACCTGATACACGTGATGTACATTCGACGAACGGCCGCGCAGAAACACAGACGGTATCCAGACATTCACTAGAGGTCTGGTGCCAACAGACATCACCGTGGGGTCAAAGTCCGATAGGCTTGTCGCATCGTCAGGATTTTCTAAATCTTCAGGAAGCTAGCAAACAAAAATTAAATTTTTTAAATTACACAGTCGGAATCAAATTACGTCCAAATTTACTTCATAAGCTATTTTGTCCGTTACGACTTCATAAGTGGACGGTTCTGTTTCGTTACGGAAGTCCATTGCCGGATTTCATACGGTGGGGGCCTGGGTACAAGTCCGTGTATTATGGGATTAACAACACAAGACCCATATATTCAGAAAGAGCACACTGAGCTTTACAAAATCCTTAAGTTTCGTGTTAATTGGGCCAATATTGAACAAGATACAGCCATCCAAAAACTTCAAAATTTGCAAAGAAATGTCCATACATTTGTTACTAAATTTTGAAGTTTTTGAATGGCTGTATCTTGTTCAATATTGGCCCAATTAACACGAAACTTAATGATTTTGTAAAGCTCGGTGTGCTCTTTCTGAATATATGGGTCTTGTGTTGTTAATCCCATAATACACGGACTGATACCCAGGCCCTCACGGTATGAAATCCGGCAATGTTATTCGACGACAAATGTAGTTTAAACTGGCGTTGGTTTCCTTTCTGTGTTGAAATTAATTCCTGCCCCCTTTCACGACTCCACAGAAAAAGCACGAAAATGTGTTCTTAGTTCAGGTATAGCCTTCATTTATACCTCGTAAAGAACGGCTGGAAATCGAGATAAGCGTTTAGAAAACAAGGAAATTCATTCGCGGTGAACTGGGACCTAGTTTACTTTGCAAACTTCTTACCGGTCCCCTGAGGTTGACAAGTTCCTCTCGTAATCTCCTCACTTGGTACTGGTAATAATTAACTTGTTTATGAAGCCGTTCATTGAATTCCAAGAGTTCTCCGTGTAAATCAGCAACCTGCAAATGGGAATTGCGTTTAATATTACAACACTAACTCATACAGTTGTGCTCATAGTTCAATAATAATATTAATAATAAAAATAAGAATGAGAATAAGACTAAGAATAAGAATGAGAATAAGAACTTTATTTAAGTGTCGAATGTACTTAGCACTGTTGTGCTAATTGAGACACTGTAGCTAAATAAACAAACATAGTCGACCGAAAACAGTTAATTATCAGTTCCATTGGTCTGTGTTCCAAAGGTTTGTTTTCTTACCTGAATTAACTTTCTTTTATACTCTTCGGCTTCTTCGCTGTAAAATAAATTGGAAAAAAATGGTGACTTTGCAAGGTCTGAGCATATGTTATTCACAACACTGCGTCGAGTATCAAGTTAAAAACAGACCTTTGCCGAGCTTGTTCTGCGTTTCGTTCTGGTGGCAGAGGTGGGAGAACATCATCTTGTCTAATTCCGGACAAAACTGGAATGAGATAGAAAACGAGGCAGTTAATAGTTACAGGGTTTTTGCAACGGAGAGAAATAGAAAAGGAAATACGTTAAAGCCGCTTGTGGGTAACTGAAATACGAAGCAACCCTTCATTTCAGTAGACGACAAGCTTAACCGTCAAACGATGTCTCGGAGACTTTTTGAGCAATTTACTCCTCTATTAAGCGGCAGCTGGTAACCATAGCCTGATTCAGGTCATTATTTTGGACTTTCGAGAAGGGCAAGAAAAATTATCGCCAACCGCCCAAGCGGGAGATGGTTACACGTGCGACAACGCGTGACACACACGCAGAACACGTCCAAGCGCATATCTAATAGAAAAAAATTACCCTTACTGAATTTCCAACTCCTTTTGAAAAGCTTCTTACTGCTTTGTCAACCGGCTAAAAATAGAATTTCACAGCACTACACACTGTAAACCAATTAGAATGTCTCTAGACTTGATTACCTTCCACTGTTTCAGATGACTTGCCGTGTAAATCACTTCTTAGCGCCTGTACGGCACCTACGTATTTCTTCAACTGATGTTTCAGCAGTTCATTTTCTCTGCAAATCGGTAAACGAGTCCAGTTATCGACATAAAAATTATCTATACAATTCTTATATGAGACTAGGCGGAGATATTTGTGGTAACTATGATAGGTCAAAGACAAATTCTTGGTCATATTTGTGATTTATCTCGGGCGTCCTCACTTTGCTCTGGCGAGGAACTTACGTTCGAAAGGTCAATTTCACAAACTCGCTACGGCGGTTAATAAATCTTTATCAACGTCAGGTTGATAAATACCTAAGGGAGCGTGCACACTATGCCGGAAAAAATTTGGAAACGCAGCTTAATTTCTGCGGTTAGGCTTATACCGTCCAGTCACTAATCTGTCACGGAAACGGAGCTTTTCGCTCTTCAAACCGGAGAAATTTGAAAACTCCGGCCTTTCGTTTTCGAGCTTTTCCAAAACGATGACGTCACGATAATCATGTGATTTCCCTGACCGAGTTTTTCTTCAAACACAAATCCAAAATGACCGGTGATTGTTGCGTTTTTAAATTCCTCCGGCGTTGTGTGGGCAAAAAACATTTGATGAGTTTTCAGAATGAAACCTCCGTTTTCAAATTCCTCCGACGTAGTATGGACGAGGTCTAAGTGTTTGGCTTTCCCGCTGACAGCCCAACAGTCTCTTTTGAACTAATACCACTATACAGAAATGCATTTCAAACATAACCTCGATCTGGATGCGTAAGAGCGTACCTTGACAAGGACCCTATCTTAGCTGTGTTCATGTTTCCTTGCCGTTTTAGTTCCTCTCTAAGTTCTTCAGTCTCTGTGTTTAGTTGCTGTGATTTGTGGCGCACTTCATCCAACTCACTCTGAAGATTTCTGAAAACGCGAGTTGTTATTAAACAGTTACGATTTGTTTCCCAAGAGTTCAAGTTTGCCTGCGGATATTTCAGTGGAAGACGTTTGAATGTGTCCTTTAGCAGCATGTCGTAATGATGTGGGATATAGGTCAATTGAAGCCTTTAAGTGCTACTGTAGCACTTAAAGGCTTCAATTGATCTATATCCCACACTAATTTCTCCGTTTTCGGGTTTTTGTGTAGTTTAACTACTTCGTAAAATATCATGTTTTTATGCAATGGCCTCGCATCTTTTAGTGATTTATGACCAGCTGGAGCTGTTCTCAATATTTTCACTTATTTTCGTGAACTTACTGGTTTCTCTTAAGCGTCTCATATTTTCATAATTTTGGAGCTACGTTTTCATTGTTACAGAGTTTCGTTCCATCTGAAACAGCTCATATCCGAGGTTTCCCGATGAAAACAACTTTTTAGCTAATTTTTGTATAACAATATTGCTTTAACGTTCCTGAGAGGATTGAAAACCAGTTTCAAACCTTTTATAGTACCTAGTTTTTGTTACAATGCACTAGAAACGACAACGCGACAGCTTGCAAGAAAAGACATCCACAATAAAACTTTTGAGGCTATATACACGACACAGTTCCTGATAAACAAACGAACCTGTTCTTTTCTTCAATCTCATCTTTCCTCAGCATCATGGAGACTATAGCTTGTTTTAGTTCAACTGTCCAAAGCAAAGTATAAAATGATATTACATTGTAATGATGCACTGAAGAGAACATTTAGCGTATTTGTTCAGTTGTGCTTCAAAAAAGAACTACACCAGTTAGCCAGAGTTCCTTTACTTTTAATTTCTTGTATTGCATATAAAGTTTTGGTTAATGGCCTGATATTGTCGTGTAGTTTTCGGTATTTTAAAACGCTGGTAAAACGTTCTTTGAGATTTGGAAAACAATGATGATCCGATTTTAAAGAACAGAACTCGAAAGACGATAGCAGTCCATCAAGAATTTAAGATGACGAACTATGGCGAAATGAGAATGGGCCACAATCTGGACAAAGTGGAATCTTTACAAGTTTGCCTTGAGTTGACTCACGGATTGGCTATTTGTATTGGCAGTAAGGGAACATGGATTTAATAATCAATTATTTGTAATAGTAATTGGACCGAGTGGAGTACAATTCAGGGAGTAATCGAGCGAGTAATTTCAAAATCGGACGAGCGCGAAGCGCGTGGCCGATTTGCAATTACGAGCACGATTACTCCCTGGATTGTACGACACGAGGTCAAATTACTAATTAATCGTATCTATAACAAATTTCGAAATTAAAAATGTCTTTTGAGAACTTCTTTTGAGCGAAAAGGTCTGTAGCGCTTTTCCTAAGTTTTGAAAGCTATACAAAACTTTGCTAAGGAAACCATTAAAGCGCGTGTAATTGACATGAAAATCATGTGGGTATCCAATTACAGGTGTCCGATTACAAAAAGTTCAAATCGGACACCTGTAATTGGACACCCACGTGATCGCGCGCCGATTACGTCGCAAATAGGCGCGCGGAGAACCAATCACGATCGAGAATTTTGTTATAGATACGATTATTGTTGTGACACTTCAGTTATATTCATGGCTGGCGAGATATTTACCTGTGCTCATTCCGTCATGTCTGTTTGAGTAGTCTCGCTGAAAGAAATGAAAACCAGTTTAGCAAACGATTAAGTTGATATTCTCTAAAATACTTTCCGCCAACATGCGGAAAAGAAAACAACTTGCCTGGGTGGATTGATCTCCGGTAGTTCTCTCAATAGCGACAAATCCCCTATAAAAACCACAAACCTCTTATTAGGGACTGAAAACATGTAACCGATGCATATAGAAAGCGCATGAAACATATAGCCGATGGCAGGCGCGGGAATAGCAAGGGCGTGAAAACATGCGACCGAATCGACCGATACAAAGCGCGGGAAAAATGTAACCGATGGCAAGCGCGGAGAAACCTGTAAGTGATGTAGCCGGCGCAATTTTCCCTTTCGTAAACAAGCGATGCCATTTTCGCAACACAAATTTTTCTCTACTAATATAAAGAAAAATGAAAATGTTACTAACCACCCAGTATCGAACCTGGAACCTCTGTTTCTTAACATCCCTCTTATACCACTACACTACCAGGTTCATCCGCCAAATTTCCGCAAAATTTAATTATAAAACGTGACATTCTTAAATGTTAATGATAGAGCTGCCCCAACCTGCAAATAAAAGCTAACCGCAAGCAAACCAGTGTGAATATTTAACACTTAATGACTGGTCCCGAGGGGAACAGTGAATTTTGTTCCCGAGAATCTCAATGTTTCCCGAGACGAAGTCGAGGGAAACATTGAGATTCGAGGGAAACAAAATTCACTGTTTCCCAAGGGACCAGTCATTAAGCGATTTGTTATTATAGCAAAACAAAACAAAAGCAAATTTTGAAAAACGCGCTGAGGTTCCAGCGACAACATCAGGCCATGTGCAACAGCGGTCAACATTTCGCGGGTAACAGTGAACTGTTTCCCGTTTGACGTCATAGTTTTCGCAATGTTGCCCGCTCATGGCACTTGGCGGGAAACAGTTTCATTGTTAGATGTCATGTGACCATGAACTAGCCAATGAATGGGCGCACTGTGGCGGGAAAAACGCCAGCTATATAACAAGAACAATTAAGTATTTGGTGAGTGCGTTTTACTCCCTCAACAAATTATAACCAGTTTCTACCGTGTCCAGGCCTGAACAGAAGCAGATATGGCATCGTCCACTCTAAAAGGCTTGGTTGCTAATTCTGGCAAGCTTGGTTACCAATTATGGCATCGACCGTTAAAAATGGCATCGCTTGTTTACGAAAGGGAAATAGGCGTAGCCGGCAGCAGCTAGCGAAAAGGGCGGGAAGAAATCGCCTGGGACAGATTACGATTGCTTCTGCTTTTTTCCCAACTGGCCGAAATAGCAACGTATTTCTGGTTAGTCAAAGACAGTTCACGAAGCCCGTCACTCTAACAGTTTCACACGTTAATGGCAATCACTACCTCAACGAAAAATTTCGATGATCAAAATGTAAGTACGCTGTAATACTCTAAAATAGTATGACAAGCACTGTATGAAGATGAATGAAGAGAATTTACCTGGCCATGTTGTCTATTCCTCTCTGTGCGTCAGAACAAGCAGCAAGCGCAGCTGCAGCCGCTGAAGCATCCGATATCATGACTGATGTTAATTTGTTGTTCAATAACAATTCATCCTTCTTTTCAGAAAATTCTTCAACGTCTTCAACATACGACCAGCTTGCACTGTAGGTGGAAACAAACAAATTTTGAAGTAATAATAATGCTCTAAGACTGAGCAATTGCACAGCGTAGAGATCTTATTGGCTGCCACTTACGCGTGGAAATTCAACCAATCAATGACACTAAACGGTATGTCATCAGTGTGGAATTTTTCAGGTTGAATGTAAGCAAGAAGATGGAAGGTAAGATAATTAACTCGCTATAAGTAACTCAGGGTTCGTACTCCAGGGTGCAATTCCAATTTTTCAAGCACTCCATCTAGTAAATTAGAATGTCATACTAGAATGTGATACTAGATGATCGGGTTTAAGGGATAACTGCCAGATTTGTTCAAGTGTCAGTCTTTTCTAGTTCTTCCACTAAGTGAAAACAGTCAAACAGCAAATTTCAAGGTTTTTCAAGAACCCAATGTACTTTTCACGGACTTTCAAGGCCTTGAATTTTGATTTTCAAATTCAAGGACTTACAAGGTGCGTGCGAACCCTGATAACTCCCTCGTTTCTCGTGTGCACTTTCATCCTCCACTAAAACATCCACGCAACGCGCGTGCTACGTTATCCGGGAGAGGACTGGATACTATGTCTAAAAATAACTTGAGAGGGATAATTGACTCTGTTACCCCTCATTAGGCTCTATATAGTCAGGAATGGGTTGAGCCCGTGAAAAAGAAAGTTATTTTTTTCTAAGTTGACAAATACTCGTGAATTTCACGCAAATTTCACTTGAAAAACCGATATGACATTCACTTCTCCTCACTGACCTTGATACTGACGCAGAATCTTGGTCATTTTCCGCTGACACATCAGGAGAATTATAATAAGTGGACTGGGCTCCAGTTTTTGCGGTCTCGCCACCCTCAGCTAAAGGAACAAGGGGTTCTCCACTGCCCAACAAGACAACAGGCTCAACTGTACCATCATTCGTACCTGAACGTGATTCAGCACTTGTGTCTACATCACAATCATACAAACCACCAGCACTTCTGTCTTCATCAAATTCTTCGGTAATTTCTGTTCTTTCTTGCTGGTATGTTTTCCCAGAAGGACTTCGTCTCAAATCGTAAGATTCCTGCGCTCTAGAGAAGTCCTTTTCGACACTCACTTTGCTTATGTGAACATTCTCCAAGTGAACGGGAGCCGAACCTTGTGATTCATTTCCACGTTCAGTATCAGAAGTTGTCTTCTCCAAAACAGCAGGAACTTCTTCTGCTAAGCTATATACACGAAACGAATTGTTCTGTTCTAATCGAGGTAAATCCTCTTTTCTTTGAGAAGAATGCGTTTTTGTACTCGAGAACCCTTCACCGAAACTTTCACCCTCGGAAACGTTCCGACTTTGTAATAAATCGTTTTCATTCGCTGTTTCGTCATTCTGATTCTGACGCACAGATTCCGTACCAGTGGTCTCAGAGACAGTTTTTGTAATAGAAGACATTTCTTTGTTATTATCAATTTTCGTTGCGTTTTGAAATTGCAGTACGTTTCTCTCGTGGCTGTCTATTTTCGGTTGGTTAAGGAATAAACTTGCAGCATCGAAGACAAAATTGCCCCTATCATCCCCTGTCGTGGTCTCTTGTACTGTGACTCCCTCCCCCACAGTATCATACCTCGGTTTCGATGTCACGTTTTGTAGGAAGTCGTCTAAACCAAAACTGCTGTTTTTAGTTGCCTTTGGAGTGCTGTCCGCAATGTTTTCTACGGCCACCGAGTTATCAGGTAAAGAAATGGATTTCGTTATTTCAGTAAATACAATTTCTTGCCCATTTACACGCGACTTTTTCTCTGTGGTTCCTTCAGCGACTACAGTGATATTACCGGGATAGGAAGAAGATCTGCTGTGCCCTAGAGTTGATGTCTTTGAGTCAGAATTTGTCTTAAATGTCTCTTCCACTGTCGAATCATCGAGAGGAAAATCTTTCACGTGTTCCCTGGTAACTTGGAAACTGTCATCATCTTCGATCGACACTATGGCGGCACTTCGTTTTTTCTTCTTTTTCTTTTTCTTCTTCTCCTGTTTGGATTCATCTGGTGAAAATAAAAAGCCAGAGAAATGCTAACGATACCTCAGACACTACGCGTGCTGACGGGCGTAACAGGAAGAGAAAAGGGGGGAGGGGAGGGAGGGAAAGAAACCGATGCGTTTTTCGACTCTTCTCTCCAGCACCCCTCCACTGCTAAGCAGGCTATTTGTGATTGGACAATTTTACTAGCCCCACCATGAAATATGGCATGTTTCCCACGCGTTTGACTTGAAACGTGAAGTGATTTCCTTTCTCCAAAGTTAGAAATTCAACAAAACATTTTATTAACCTCATTTTCTAGGCTAGTGTTGTTAACTCTGGATATTCATTTTTTAAGAAAAATACTTATTACATATTTATCTCTATTGAAAGTCTGAATAATGTAACAGGAGATTACTGACCAGTTAGTACTGCTGAATACACAGGAGCAGGTTCCAGAACTTGCTTTTGCGGAAAAGATGGCAAAATGTTGCTAAACACGTCTTTGTTGATGGTCAGTGCTGGTACCTGCAGAAACAAGACGTGCTGTAAGCAGATATATCCTTGAAATGTATTTTAAGCTGTTTCCACGTCAACTTATTGAGAAATAACATCATGTAAAATAGTAGTCTTAACGGGGGTAAGTTTCTAAAGAAACTGTGGTGCTGCGTCCGTGGGGAGTACTACAAGATAATTTGGTTTTATCAACTAAGTTGATAATGTGAATTGGCCACCGAGCTTTTAATCTCTTTACGGTGGCCAATTCACATTATCAACTCAGTTGTTAAAACCAAATTAATAGTAGTCTTAGCCCTGCCTCATGCAGTGGTCTTGTGGTTCGCATGTTGGACTGTACACGGAGTTGTCCAATGGATCAAACCTAGAATGGACTACCATCCCTTTGCGGAGAGTGTAAAAAGACTCCTGCAATACGCTCTCACTGGAGCCTGTGGGTCCACTATCAAGCATTTCAAAAACTTGATGTACAGTTTTACAATTTAGTTGGTCAACGTATAAATTATTTCAAATCTCATACGAAGTACATAGTCATATACTTGCCTGTCGCACAATGTTCAGTTCCTCGCTATCAACAGTAAGGGCAAACAAAATAGGACTGAGACCTGCGACACAATAACATGTGAGATAACGATTATTTTTCAACCTGATAATCACTTTACAGATACATTTTATGCTAGCTATGTTAGGTATCAGTATGGGAAGACATAGAAGATAGAATTACATATAACACAAACGCAGCAGTTGGTTCTTTTGCCCATAAATATCTAAATCAAATTTATTACAAATAAAAGAAATAAACTGAGCAACATCATGGAACCTATTATGTCATATTTTTATTTGTCTACCATGACAGGGCACGGTGGCCTCATGGTTAGTGCGCTTGACTCCGGAGCGAGCGCTCCGGGTTTGAGCCCTGGTCGGGGACATTGCGTTGTGTCTTGGGTAAGAGACTTTACTCTCAGTGCCTCTCTCCACCCAGGTGTATAAATAGGTACCGGCGAATTTGATGCTGGGGGTAACCCTGCGATGGACTAGCATCCCATCCAGGGGGGAGTAGAAATACTCCTAGTCGCTTCATGCTACTGAAACCGGGATAAGCTCCGGCCTGATGAGCCACTAGGCTCGTATGCAGACTTTACCTACCATGACAGGGCATACTTTACATTGATTCGTTGATAGAATCACTTGAGAACCCTTAGCGTCTGCTAGAGACCACTAGAGTCCTCTTTTGGTCATTTCAGAGAACTTCTTGACAAATTAAGCAGTTGTAAAAACAGGCAAAGTTTCTCTCTTCTCACCTGCAGCAATCATGGGAAGCATACTGGCACGCTCCTCATCCATTAAGAAAGCTTCTTTTTCATAGAAATGACTGAAATAAAAACATGCAATAAAAATCATGCTTTAAAACCAAGTTAAGTGTTTAAATATGCAATTTTCTTGTTTCATTGTATTAAAGTGACTCCATATAGAGTAACATGGAAAACTGAATTCACTAATAATAATAATAAAAATGATATTGATAATGATAATAATAATAGTAATTTTATTTATCTCACATAATCAGTAAAAATACACATTAAAAAAAAGGAAATTAAGGAGTCAAGAAACAAGTGGTATGCTTGTATACCACTTGTATAATAATAATAATAATAATAATAATAATAATAATAATAATAATGATGATGATGATGATGATGATGATGATGATGATGATGATGATGATGATGATAATAATAATGATAGTTTTTGACTTTTGAGATCTAATTCAATAGATTTTGTAAAAAAGTTCAAAGTCATGAAGATGTATCAATTGCTTACCTTAAAAGTTTTTTATTTCTGACCATGTGATGGAAATATCGCTCTAATGAGTGTTCATTCAATGCAGACCTCAACCAAGCTCGGCCTTGAAAAGAGAGAACACTCTCAAAATTACTAAGTTATACAAATTCTGGTAAGTAATGATTATGATATGTTATTGGGAAAGTCCCATCATACCAACATCTTCTGTTTTACATCTGGTCTAAATTGATCTTTTAGAAATGAACAAAAAATTGAACAGAGAAGTTGGCGTGACAAGGTATAACACAGCAAATGGTTATTTACTGTCCAATATACCAGCCCCCAAAGGCAATACAGTGTTTTCACATGATGTCACGGCAGCCATATTGGTGTTCCAAAACAAAGAATTGTGGCCATGTTGGTGTTCCAAACTAATCCTGTAGGAGTTGCACTCTTTTTTAACACTTTAAACACTTCCTTTTGTTCCAATAAATTTGCATGGCTGCTGGAAACATGAGTGAAAACGCTCTATAAAGAGCACATTATTGAAAGTATGATAAAATTGATATCTAATGGTCGCAGATCTCACTTTGGTTAATTCGTCTACATCACACATAATCACAAGTTACCAATTTCATAAAATTACATCTCTCACCTGTGATTAAGAAAGAAAGAGTTTGTGATAAGAGCCTCCTTTTTTAAGCAATTTATTTTCAATACTGACCTCTCCCAGCATCTGTTGTTGCTTTCTCAAGAGCAAGAAATCTGTCCACCTCCAGCTTCTCCAAATGACCTTTCACAAAGTTCCAAAACACTAAAAAATTATGGAGAGTTTAATTTGAAATTTAGGTTGTATTCAGTTGACGCTAAGTAATTTTTCTAAATACAAACTAGTTGTTGCTGTTGTTGCTGTTATTTTGCAAACTTTAGGTGTAGTTGGTTGCTTGTATTACACGGTAAACATTCAGCGCATTTTCAGTTGCGTGAAACTTCACAAGATGATACATGTAGATCTGTAAAAGTAGTATACAACAGTTGCCTACCTGAATCTGATTCTAACTTTACTATCCCTGCTGCTTGACCAACTTGCCTATATGAAGGATTAAAACCAAACTTTTCTACATTTAATGAACATATTATTTTATGGCCTAAGTGTAGTCATATTTATATATTTTAATGTTGTTAAATTCATGCAAAGGAATACAGTAAATCATGAACTGAAGACACACTGACCATCACCCCTCAAGAAATGCACTCCCCTCCTTGTAAATCAAAAGTATACAAATCCTTCCAGACAAAAGGTTCCTCCTGAATCCAAGCCGAACCAGATGATCAATGCCAGATGGCTCAAGCAATTAACTCCAGTTTGCACATCAAGAAATATTTCTTAGCTCTTGCTATATTATGTCCATTGATAGCAATCCCTAGCAGTATTTTTGACATGACTCCCTGACAAGTTGTTGGTATCTATTTTTTCTACCTATTAAACATGATTGGAGATGAGTGCAATAAAGCTGTAAATAAAACCCATGTGACTAGAAGAGATACCATATCACTTCCTGGATATTCCTCCACAATAGCCACCTTGGGGACAGAGGAAGTGGCCATTGTAGATAGGTGGTAGGGAGGTATGCGTGTAGTATTATTTGTTTTCGGAGGTGCAAAATAAATTTCTATTTTTTAAAAAAAAATGAAATGCCTATTGTAGCACTAACACTAACAACATTCGTCACAAGTGGAAATTACAAAGTAGGTGCCCAGGGAAAACATCCAACACTCGCCCTGTAAACCCAGCCCCATGATGCAAGAGCACCCACATGACAGGCACTGCCTGCAACTCAGCCACAAGGCCCCGACAACTGCAGAGAATACAGGGTAAACTGTACACGCACAAGGTAAACTGTAATACGAGCATGAAGGGATGCAAGCCTGAGCCACAGAGAAGGCTGCTGACTGTTGCTAGGAACCCAGCAACCAAAACTGCTGACCATTCAATGCTGGAATGGACCCAGATCAAGTTTTGTGACCTTTAACAATTATAAAAAATGAGTTTTGGTGTACATTGTTCACCAGTCCTTGGTCAACAGGCTATTGTCAAGAGGTTGTTAATTGGTAGTTTGGGACGTGTTTTAGTGGCCGTTACCATTGTCGAGAGGTGGCCATTGTAGATTGGTTAAAATAAGAGTGAATGTATGGACCACCGAGCAAAAAAGTGGCTGTTGTATAGGGGTGACCATTAGTGGAGATTTGACTTTAGCAGCTTTGTTCCAGTTTATAAATCTCTACTACTGTAGTCCCCTTCTGATCTACAATATTATATGCATACAGGTGTAGGAAGACACTTTTACCTAAATGCACTAACTCTGGACTTTTTAAAGCCATGTTGAAAGACTGCTTCAAGCTGGGTTAACAGACAAACAACCCTGAAAAACAAATCAATTACAATTAGAGCATTTTGGAGTCAACTCTAAACTATATTTTTAAGCTATCCAAGGTGCCGGGAGTATTTCTTCAAATTGCTCAAGTAACAACAGATTAATCATTAATTATGAAATTCAGATTAGACAATTTCCTAAACATTAAAATTTCTGCTTTAAAAATGAGAACTAGAGAACCTCAAAAATTATGTGAATACACTTTACAAGCATTCTCAATTGGTCTTTAGCATTAGTATAATTTGTCATCTTTCTACATATTTTTAGACACAATAATAAATTATTTATTATTACTCACTTTCAAATAGAAAATCTAGTTTCAGTTTAGCTTTAGACTGACCTTTATTGCTTATATAGACACAAGTTGACAATTAAATGCTATTTTATTTTTAACGATAACTGCAGAAATTCTTGCATGCTCATTGGTTAATTTTCATTGTCAATAAGCGGACAGATACATGAATTTATTATATTATATAATTTATACAATGAGTCAATGAGCAAGAGCGGACAATTTGACAATCTGTTATCGTAAAAAAACAACAAAATGACACAAGTTTTTCATTTGTTTGGCTGTTATTGACAATGAATTTTGTCATAACATTGTCAAAGTAGTCTGTGGATCCACTTGGCTATCCCCTCATGGTTCTACAGCTACTTTGACAATGTTATGACAAAATTCATGATCAATAACAGGACAAATGCATGAAAAATGATGTCAGTTCAATTTTAATACCTGCTATCTCCATCAGTTGCGAGCTCTGTTTTACCACCAAATCTGACTTGACACTAAATGTTAAAGCAAAAACAAAGGAAAAACACATCTTATTATATGCCTACAGTAGCTCCGTGAGAGGGAAAGATGAATCAAATCCTGTGCTGTGATTGGCAACCCGAGCGGGCAAGATTGAGCTATCTTGCCCGCTTGGGACTACCCGCCTTGTCCTGCAAGAAAAATTTCCCCGAAAGCCTCATAATAAATCCTTTTTGACCAAGCTTGTTCGGTCAAGATGGCTTGATCTTGTCCTTGTTCTTTTTTTGCGTGTTTATGGACCTCGACTCCGTCTCGGTCTATAAACATGGAAAAAAAAAGCAGTCGGCCAATATCCAGCCATCTTGACCTCACACGTGGTCAATAACCCATATATATTGTGTATGTTTAAGACTTTTTAAAATTTGGATGGTGCTACAGCTGGGTTCACATCTTGTCTCTAGCAACCGATGTACATACTGACACATGTTCATACCATAAATCTTTGCATTCCCTTGATGATTAAACTTTTGCGGGGGTTCATTAAGGGTTTTTTTGTCTTGTGGGAGGTGCAGTGGCCTCATGGTTAGTACACTCATCTCTGGATGGAGCGGTATAGGTTCAAGCCCTGGCCAGGGACATCGTGTTGTGTTCTTGAGCAAGACACTTTACTCTCACAGTGCCTCTCTCCACCGAGGTGTATAAATGGGTACCGGCAAACTTAACGCTGGGGGGTGACCCTATGATAGACTAGCTCCAGTCTGATGGGATAAGCTCCGGCCTGATGGGCCACTTGGTTTGTATGCTGAATTTACCTTTTTTTCACCTCATTAAGGTTTTTAACAGGAAGCAATTGGTTTTCACAGCCAAGCAGACCTTTTGAACTAAACTTCATTTTAGGAACTAAACTTTCCTCCATATGGTCAAACCAGGCAGATAAAATCGTCCTCACACCTGCTCAATTTATTTGCTTAGCGCCTGACCCTTAATGAAACTCCTGGCTTAAAGTGGTGATTTTGATGTAGGAATTTAGTTTGTAAGGAATGGAAACTCAGAAACAAATGAGAAAAGAGAGCAGGCAATGAATCAAAATTTCTCACATTGTTCAAGGGGCAATTTCAAATAAATGTGTGATTTGCACGCTACCTCATCAGCTATGTCATCTGTTGAACTGGAGTTATCACTCTTCAGCCTCTCATAAACACCCACCTACAACATTTTAATACCACCCCCTGCTTTTCCACACTGCCCACCCACCCTCCCATCCACCCATCTCAATTCAAATGCCCTCCCCACCAACCCTTCCTTCTATCCCTCACCATTCAAATACCCAAGCTTAAAAAACCCACATTGTGCCCTCTTTAAAACCACCCAAATGTCCGAACAAAAACGGTTTGACATGTGTATTGCAAACTATATTGAACCCTATACAAGCTTATAACCATTATACATTTCACCAGAGAATTATAATTTCTTTGTCAACAATAAATTAAAACAAATGTCTGACAGATTTTTACCTGTTTTACGGCATCTAGTAATCTATCAAGGAGGTGCTGTCGTTCGCTTTCTGTATTATGCTGCTGACCTTATTGTTAAAAGACAAAGTCAAGTAGATTTTGAGTTCATATCAGCTTATGTAAGCGTTATTTGATCGAGTAGTTCCGATACGAGCACAAGAGAACGAATATTGGCCAAACAAGAAGCTTACCACTCATGATCTGTTTCTGAGTAGACGTCAAAAGCATTATAGTTACCACACTGAAGGCTTGAAAAGGACAGCTAAGCAGCAACTTGTGCTACAAGCCTTTTCATCCTTCGATCTGATTTCATTTCTTAGAATTGTCGGACGCCATGTTGTTTTGTTACTCAGTCTGTTATCGACGACATTTGATTGAGGGGAGTTGGGGACGATTCCACTCCTCCATCGTGCGTCTGTCGATGCCAAGGGAGAGCTTGTAATCTTTGATTCGTTATATTGAGATTATTCTCCTAGCAGGTAAGGTGTCTTTGGTCGGTTGCATGTTTGAGAAAAGCAAGAGGTGTCAGTCTGTGCAAACGAAATCACTGCTACGTGACACATGCGAATTCCAAAATGCACATGACATATATTTACTGCAAGCCATGACCTGTATTTTTCACGTCTTCTTCTATGGGCTTAGTTTGAATGGAATGATGCGTTAATGAGATCCTGAGTTTTTACTCATCATTTTTGCTTTTATTACACCCTTCAGTAAAGAATGTCTTCAAATCATAAAGAAGCTGACCATGTACACGTTGCGGACGAGAAGCCTGCTGTAACGAAGGATCACCCTAGCGGCAAACGGACTTCAAGTCCGGAAAGTTCCCCCCCTCACGCAAGAAAATTCCCCTTCAAAATCCCGAGTCCTATACCAACAAGACGAACTAGGACAACTTCTCAGTGAGTAAATGTCACGAACTTCTATTCTAGGTGTTAAAATACGTAGTGAAATCCATGAGATTTCACACAATGTAAGTATTATATTAAAGTTTTATTCCCAGCTGTGCGTGTTTTGAATAATCAGTCTGAAAACAGCACATTTGTTACTTGTCAATTACTAAATAGAAGCAAGGTGCGGCTAATCGATTTCCGTACAGCTTTTATGATCTCTGGTTAAGGGATCTCACGGTCTGAATTTCTTACGACAAGATTAAATCTCTTCGAACAACTCTCATGTGTATTTGACTACTTAATAAACAATGTAGTCTTAGTGTTATGATATAATGACGCCATCGAGCCATACTGAGGAACAAGGTCACAGTGCGAATTGAATTCCCACATAATACTTTGTTCTGTGTCAACATCTTTGAAAGGACAACACTTAGCGTATATTTCTTAGCTCTCCACCCTCCCTTCCCCCATTACTCATTGTAGACAGTAGGTGAATGCAATATCCCTAATAGGGATTATCATCTCTCAGCCAGATAACTTAGCTTGTATTCTTTTTTGTTGGTAATATTTTTTGCCAGATGATTTTGGCATTTACTGCCTCTTCAGGGCACATTAGGTTTCTAGGTGTAAATTGAGGCATTATGCAGACTGTGTTGTCATACCAGAGCCCTGCTAACACTACATCACAGGGATTGAAATTGCAACTTAATTTCTACGGTTAGGCCTGCCGTCCACACTAATCCGTCATGAAAATGGAGCTTTTTGAAAATGTTCTTCAAACAGGAGGGATTTGAAAATGCTGGTCTTACATTTAAGTATGGACAGCGAAATGGAGTTTTTCAACTGTCAACACTGTTTGCATCTCAAACTTGGAAATTCACATGATCAAAAAAAATATCTTTTTAACATCTAGTTTGCTATCAGAGTAAGGTGTGTTGTTACTTACATGTTTTAGTAATTATTTCTTTCAGATCAAGAATTGCATCAGAATCTCCAGAGCAAACAGGAGTTTGCAAGAATTTCTGTCGGAACAAAGGTCATGGGTTTATCACACCTGACGATGGTGGAAAGGATATTTTTGTGCACATTTCCGAGTGAGTAAAAAATTTTATCGTAAGACAAATATTATTGCATGTAAAAATTAAATACATAATGCTTTTGAGCCAAGGCTGGGGTAAAGCATCTTGTGATATGTTTCTATATGCGAAGACAACATTGATACATGTAGGAGTCATAATAGCTGTACATGTAGGTGATGCAGACAGTGTCATTAATAGTATGCTGTAGTGCACAGGCTGAGATGTAGATGTTAGGAATGAACAAGGCTCCAGTAGACACTATGCCCCACCCACTCAAAAGAAACTTGGAGTGGTTTGCATGACTCCATGACCCTTAGAGCAATGTTGGTAGGAGTCACTTGTACTCCTTATGGGGTCTATCGCGGGGGTGGGGGTGGGGGGGGGGGTTGACTCCCAGATAAAAAGGATAGGGGTGCTTGTCAGAAATTTTGTAAAGAACCTATAAGAGGTACCAAGATCCTATTTTGTGGGTGTGGCGTGAAATGTTTTTCACCCCTAAGAGATATCAATTCAAAAACAACAGACTAACTGAATGTGCACTCTTTTATTGATGAATTGTGAATTCACAGTGTAAATGAGACAAAATTCTAAATCAGTTGATTGTCAAATATTCCCTGTCATATTTTTTTGGCTCAATGCCCTAAAAGGTACTGTAAAAACTCCCGCTGTCCACATTTTGAGGCTGAACACCCTAAGAGATACCAAAATTGCGTAAAACGTACAATGGGCATGCCCATCCTTTTTTCTTTTTACTGCATTTTTGTAGAATATATATTTACTATCCCTGTTGAAGGTTGTTTCATAGGGCTGTCAATAATTTTATCCTCCATTGTTTCATTGAAATGAGGGAACTTATGCCAACTTGGCAGAATTTAGTCCTGTTAGTTTTGAGTTTGACGGTTTTTCGTTACTATCCCATTTCAGCATTGAAGGAGAGTTTGTGCCAAAAGAAGGAGACAAAGTCACTTTCCGCACATGCCCATTACCTCCAAAAAATGTTGAGAAGCAAGCAGTTATGGTAGTGCTGACTGAATTGAAAGGTGCTCACGAGAGATGGTGGAGCAATTCTTAGCCAAAACAGATACTCTTCAATGAACCACTTTGAGCACATTAATGCAGATAGAACAACCCTTTTTATTCACCTGCAAACGATATATAAGTTAGAGAGGTGATCTCAAAGAAGCCTGCGTGCTGGAGTGGTTTGTATGACTCCATGAGCCAAATTTATTGCAAAGGTGCAAAGCACTTAAATGTGTAGTAGCTTGATTCACTAAATTCCTTTATTCTTTACAATTATAGTAACCTATTCCATTCATTTGAGTCAAGAATTTAAACATTTCTGTTGATCAGAATTGAAATTCAGCCCTGAGTTTTGATTTATGAAGTGCAACTCAGATTTTGTTTGGCGAAAAATGTGGTGCTGTTATTTAACCTTCAGTCAATCTCATATTTCTCATGTCAAAACCTTAAGACTACAAAGCAACGTGCCCATTTTTTTCAGAAGTGGGAAAGGTTGCCCTTCCTTTTCAGCCCCAACATCAACAAACAGCCTCTCCTTACTGGTCTTGGCACATCTCTTGGTCATGTGTATTGATACTAAATTGGGAGAGTTTGTTTCATTTTTCCTCTTAGTGATCATTTTCTTGATTCTTGTAACCTTAGAACTTGGTTATGTATCATTTTAGTAAGAAGAAATTGAATACTCATCAGTAAACATACTGGGCTTGTGGCAACTGGGTAAAGATAACAGGATAGGCCAGTATAAGAGCACTCTCACATTTGTTTTTTAAATTGAAGAGCCTGTAATAAAATGGCTACTATTTAAAGCATCAGTTTAACTTTGTGACCTTTTAAGTAACTTGTTGACAGCTTTGAAATGACTTATTTCCAAGCTCTTGAAGTGAACAGATACTGAAAGTAGGGTGTTTGATGGGTGATAGAAGGCACTTAGGGTAGGGTAGCTGGGAATATTGAAGCAAGGAATTAATTATTGGTTGTTTTAACAGACTGTTTCCATGCTTTATCTTGCTTTACAAGTGGCAGTGTCACTCACAACAAGCAATTTTCATGTCAGGAACTCTACTTTTGTTGAATGCCCAATTTTTTTTTATAAGAACCTTTTTTTATAAGGACGTCGAGGCTGAGATTAACCAAAAGTTTAAGTACTGTTTAAAACACGAGCAGCAGTGTTTTATCGGGTTTAAAAACACGAGGCGTAAGGCGAAAACCCGAGAAAACGCGTGCATTGAGAACAATTGATTGAGATCTTTATATAAAGATCATGGTAGTCGTTCTTATTTTTACCAGGTATAAAGGTTCATGCACGTGATCAATTTGACGTCTCTGATAGGCTCATGTGCTTATGAATTATTAATGAGTTTTTGAAGAACGTATTAAGAACATTCCGCAGGCTGAGAGTCGATTAAGAACGTTTTTATTTTGCTAATCTGTATATTAAATGACAAGCATAAACTGAAGGTAACAAAAAATGTAAATTAACTCAAATACTCAACGGCATGTTTTGTGTAACCTTAGCAATGATTTAGTTATTGCACATGTCTGTTTAATAATCAGCAGTTCTTATTTATAACTGTTCCAAAATAACTTCACACGATCAATTTAAGAACATCTTAAGAACATTTTCAGCCTCAAATCGCAAAAAAATAAGACGTTCTTATTAAAAAGAGAGAGTGTATTAGAGATACGAAGCACTTTGACAATTATCAACATTTTTTCGTGCCAAATATTACATAATGACTTGACCACCAAATGGTGGAATTTCTTTTTGACCTTTTTGTACAGAGCACGTATGACCACTTATTGTTCAATGAAGTACTGTCTTTTATATGTGGGGGAATTGGTTTTGTTCATTGATTTTCTTGGATGCTAGGTGATATTTTATGTATAGGGTAGTTGTTTAATTCAAAGAACATTTTTGTCATTTTGAGCATTTTTGAAAAGTTACTGCTTGTTCAAGTAATAAAGTACATTCTTGTATGTTTTGGTTGCATTTTCATCTGGTGGATAAAGTGTGATAAATGGTTCAAAGAGCTTTGATTGTATTAAGGCCGAGTAGTTGCTAGTGTGGGGATTAGAGACTATGACTAGATGATAAAGACCCCGCGGAAATCTTCTTAACGTCCTCGGAAATCTTCGGACGTATTCGGATATGCTCGGTTATTCAAAACTCCGGCCATTCTCAGGAAGAACGCTGGCGCCAAAGGCTGAGAAAAAGTTGGCAGGTACCAATACTGAACTTCAGCAAAATTAATGTATACCGTCATACGAGGGACTGAACAAACGCAAGAAGCAGATTGGTCGCGTCACGTGATCCCCATCCCGCAACGAACACAGGGCCCACGCAATAAGCGTAGCTCGTGTTTATTTTGTAGGGCAAAACAAAAGGTAGTTTTTCGAATTTCTGAATCTTGAAATTTTGTATTTACACAAGTTTCCTTAGTTGCACACAGAAAAACGCTAATTTTTCTTTTACTTTTGGTTCATGCAGACAAAAGCTCCCAGAATTAGTTTACAGTAAGGGCCATGAAGCCGTTTCAGAGTTGCATTTTGGTGCTGTGTGAAAACGAGTCTTATTGCGAAACCATTCATATGAAAATGTGTTCCGCCTACAGGTTCATTTTCACGCAAATCAAACTCATTTTCATATAAAAGGTTTTGCACGTTTTCGGGCTCGGAAATGGCCTATTCAGGCGACATTTTCGATACAACTTGTCGGGTAAATACGTTTCATTGTATTGTAAAAATATCTTTATTACGCGTACATTTCGCCAGCGTAAAACTCCTGTCTTCTTTGCGCAACATGTTACCTCAACTTGCACCATGGATGGCGCTACGCGCAGCAACGCTTTTAAACTAGTACACCCAATACTTGCAATGAAGCGTTTTTTTTTCACCACAGGTAGGGGATAAAATGCTGCCCGTTCTATGCGCGGCATTAAGATATGGCAATCGAATAAATCGCTACCTACCCGGGGTGCGCTTTTGTCTGAAATCACGGTGGTCACTTATTTGTTTGGGGCGCTCATCAGAGAGTGGGTACTTTTCGTAGGAACAAGACTTTTCAAGTAATATCCACGAGACTGATTTATAGAATAAATTTCAGCAGAAGTGGCACAAAATACTTAATGCACTATAATTGCTATGTAGGTTTGCGGGCAGGCTGCAAATGTGAGTCTGCTCGCGGGCTGTATCTTACTCACCTTATCCCGATGTTAAGCCTTAATGTAGTTAATGAACGTATCATATTGAAAGTGGTGTTGTTTGTGTGGTTCTAATAAAAAAAAAGAAAAAAAAAACCGAGCGAGAAAAGTCATAGCAATCAGAAATACTAGTCAAGCACTAGCCCTCTCTCCGTCATGCAACACTACTCTCCCATCAGAGAGCGTTTACATGACCATGAAATGCCAGCTAGTGACGCAACAATTTAAACTTAATTTATAAGCATAAATGCAAGGCAGGTCATTTGCTTTATAAGGACTTTTATTTTATTTTTGTGGGAGGAGTCACGGTATTCAATCATCGCTTCCCTCAGTGGCCAACTTAGTTAAAACTAAACTCTTTTATAACATAGAACCAGACTAGGTAGGAGTTGGAATCACAGGTTACATGACACAAGTAGCGGCGTAATCATATGCTGTCCAAAATGCTCTGCTTAATAGTTCAATCCGCTGATTATCTCTAATATCGAGAAACAAATTCTCCTTATTCGTATCCTTGCATTTTTATAATACTAGCTTGGAGAATTAAGTGTCAAATATATCCTCTTTGGTGATCGTTTCCTGAATTATGATCCTGATGAACTCTTTGCTCAATGATATACTGATATTAAAAGGAGAATTATGATCCTCATCAGAAGAGACAGTCGTTTCTTTGTCAGTACATTTTGAAGGTAAAGTTTTTCGCAAATACAGCTCAAACTGAACAATGAACAGTTATTCCACGGGCGAAAATATAATACATAGATTTTGTCAAGCCTAAAAGCGGAACTCCTGATTGCAAGAACTAACCATAAAGAAAAGAGAGGAGTTGTTTTTCTTGGATATGATCAATTATGGGTGCATGCAATACACCCTTCTCCAAAATGGCGCTGGCCGAGAGAGGACTGGAAGCTGGGGGGGAAGTGTGGAGAGAAATGTGCCGCAGAATGGAAGTTTCGTGAGTGGCTCGAAAGCAAAAAGGGAAGGAAAAATGGAGACAAGTACTACCTGGAAACGTACCTTGAGGGTGTCAAATCTCCAGTTTCCAGTCCTCCCTCGGTCGGGAGAAGGTTCTGTTGTTCAGCGTGTGGTTTCTCTATTTTGAATATGTCGGAAGAAAAGTCAGTAAAGCGCCAGGGGTTAATTTGTGCCGACATTTTGCCTTTGCACGAACTCCCTCCTTCTCCCCCAGAGTAATAACCTGACCTGAGCCAGGCCCTGCTCGGCCATCAACTTAAAAAAAAAAACACGCGACGAGCTCTAAACCTGAGACCGCGATTTGGTCAAGTGATACTGCTCAGCGGATAGCTTGTTTTGACAGCTGTCAATTAACCATAACATGAATGTTCAAAATCAAAGATGTGGCTATGATAATGGTGCTACTCTTTCTTTTCAAGGTATTGGCGTACAGACGAACGGACGGTCAGTCACGTGTCAACCAAATTTTTTTAGATCGATGGGTTACCAGATTTTCTAAGGTGTGGGGCTCCGCTATAAATAATGGCCTCCACTTGGCGTGAAAATGTGCACCGATATTTGTCCGTCAGCATTATCTGCTCTGAGAAGCGAACAGTTTTTCGAGAGCGTAGCTCGAGGAAAACTGCGAGCTTTTAGGAACAGTTAATGCCCAAGGATAAATATCTGAGCATATTTTTGCGCCAAATGGAGGCTATTATCCTTCAAATATATTTCGCAACACAAGCGGATATCCCTGGTATATTCCCCAGTTTTAGCTGGGGTATATTTATACCGGATTGCTCGCGAGCGAAAATATTTGATGGATTATAATGGCTCATATACCATGATGGATAAGCCAGTGAAAACTCTTGAATAGTGCATTATTCAAAGATCCAGGTTTCAATAATGATGTTTAGTGTCTTTGTCAATATTGGCTAAGCCTTTTTTCTAAGTGCACTCTTGGGCTAGTACTACTCAGTAATTCTTTCATGCAGTTCTGTCGCAGTGAGAGTCTGTTATTTCATGCATATACCAAACCGTTGGAAACGCCAGCTACATTTGCTACGCAAATAATCTACGTCGATTGCATTTCGTCATCGTCGATATAATTCAGGGCCAAGGCAGGCATGGACGCAACATTGCATTATTTTTTGTTGTCCTCGCGGTAACAAAAAATGCCTTCATTCCAGTTCATTCGATATTGAATTCTCATCTTCCGCAGCTGTTATAATTAACCGATTGCCTTTCCCCAGTTTTCCTCTAGCCGACATTGTCCGTCTTTTCTACCTTACTTTCGTTTCTAAGCCGTTAATGCGTTAAATCACGTAACTCGTTAATTATACGTCGGATTCTCTCGTGGTGCCATTCAACAGTTTTGATTTACCATTGGTCGATCCCGTGCTTCGTGAATGCGAGGTCGTCGTCGACTTCGACTCGACTAACGATTGTTCGGTAACACCCATTGTTCGGCTTTTCCGACTATGCTTCCGAACACTGCCGCGGAGTTTCCTACGAAAATTAGCGGTAGATATCGTGTAAAGAATCGGGTTTAACGCCGAGTTCAAAGGTAGAACAAAGACGGCAATCCAAGCGTACACTGTCGGACTAGCCTCCATTCCCAGCAACGAAGCGATGCCAATGATTATGATAGGAATCCAGCAAGCGAAGTCTGTGAGAACGATAAACACCATTCTACTTCCAATAGAAGCTACTGCACTGCCCGCACCACTCATTTGCCGAGTTTTCTGAATCTTAAAAAACATCACTAGGTAGAGAACGAAAATCAGCATGAAAGACGCAAAGTTCAGCCCTGGAAACAAAAACACAGAGTACTCCCAGCCAATCGGTTTGTCCGACGTTAATTGAAGAGGTAGACAGACTCCAGAACGGGCGTAAAATTCTTTGAAGTAATCAATTCCAGTGAGAGGTACTCCTGCTAGGATGAAAGCAACGAACCATGTTACAAATAACGCGACGTATGTACCGCGCACGCTCAGACCGATGTGTTTAAATGGATGAACAATGGTGACGTAACGATCAACAGTCATGATCGTCAAAGTGAACACTGATGCCTCACTGGAGATGATGGACACGAAACCGCTGAACTGGCACAGCGAGCTGTGTTTCCAGCTGTCGTTGTATATGAAGTACCTTCCGCGGTAGAAGACGTCGACGCCAGCTATGATGATGAGGTAAATTCCCATCAAGAAGTCCGCGATAGCCAGGTTTAGCAACAGCAGTGAATGAACCTTGTTGTCGCCTTTTGTTTTTAGTCGCCACATCAAGACGAAGGCGTTTCCTACCAATGCGATGCTTGCTAGAATCCAGATGCATACGTATAATGTGAGGTTGGCCATGAGATCATTGCAGGAGGAAAACAGGTCCTTAGGAGCAGAGCAGTTTGGACCAGATAACTTTGCAATGCAGCAAAACTCAAACTTGTCGGTCTCCCTGGAGAAAGAACAGTTACAGTAAAGCTGATCTTACATTAAGTTATAAGCAAGAGAAAAGTCTCATCTTCTCAGTACAGTCTTCTACAGCGAAGTCTAGTCTCTGCTAGGATCATGGAAGGGACTCACATATCACGTCTCAGTGCCTTATCAACTAATTTTTTTCTACAGACTAAATTTTTGATGGATTTCTTCTGTTGTATTATTTACGCGCGTTGATCCAGTTCAAATTCATTTCTTTGCGCAAGAAAAATAACTACACTATAACTGGACTGTCGGTCTTAATAGCAATGTTACTTACAGATAGGTAAGCGGAACGTTGTCGAAAATATCTAGTGGCAACTGTTGCAAATGTTTGTTGTTGCTCAGGTAACTGGAAAAGAAAAAAAAAATGATAACTCACAAAATCAAGTATAATAATTAATCATAAGACGCCTGAGTGGAGCCCAGTCGGGACAGTGCGAAGTCCTGTTACGAGGGAGTTTAATTAAGGGAGCTTTAGCAATGACGACGACGACGCCGAGGGCGACGCCTTGTGAAAAATGGATTTATATTTCACCTTGGAATGTCGCAACTGTGTAGATCTGTTCAGTACGCCAATCGGTCTAAAACCTTGCTCAGGCTAAATATGAAATAAAAACGTTCAATCCCAAAGGAAGATACGAAAAATTAGCTATTGAGGTTCACGTTCTCTAGAATACCTAGAACTTGGTCATTTCACGTTGTTGTTTTGCAGATGACGGGTATGAAATGTACCAAGATTCAAAACGCACGTAAAGAACCATTGTTCTGCTCATTATACCTTTTGTTTGGTGACGTTCTCGTTGGCGTCGCCGTCTTGGTTTGCTAAAATTCCCTTTTAAGAAAAACCACGACGGCAACGGCAGTGAGAACGTCGCTAAACAAAAGATTTTATGAGCAGAACAATGGCTGTGCACGTGCGTTATAATTCTTGGTACATTTCTTTGCCGTCCTCTGCAAAACAACAACGTGGTGAATGACCATGCAAACTTTGCGTTGTCTGGAGAACGTGAACGACGACGGCTACGTTTTTACATTTCTATTTCGGATTGAGCGCGGTGTTCCAGATTCAGTTTCGTTTTGACAGTGACAAACAAAGTAAATGACTTTAGAGTACCGCGAGATTTGTAGGTATGAATGTTGACGATAACAACAAAAGGAAGTTCCTTTTGTTGTTATCGTCAACATTCATGCTGTTGTTGATTTTAACGTTGGACTGTAGTTAGTAGTTATGACAACTCACAGTTCTGATAACGAATCCATTCCACGAAAAGCCCCAGAAGTGATAGTTCTTAGCTCCATATTGCTCAAATTCCTGTCGAAATAGCCCTGAGTTAATAATCTGTCGTAAATAAGCCCGAGTCATTGCAGAATTAAGGCGACTCCAACCTTGTTCCCAGGCTCTCTCTTCTGCTTCCCGTGTCCAGCGACGGAAGGCAGAGGAGAGAGAACCTGGGAACGAGGTTGAGGAGACCCTGTTTATCCAAGAGCTAAAGCCTTCTCTAAATGTTAACGTCAGATAGGTTAAATTACAGATCTCTAATATTTACAACTTCAATATCAATAGTTTTCACAATTTGTCACTTTCAAAAATGTATGATGACTAGCATACGAAGCGTCAAATCTAGCAGTAAAAGGCGTTGGAATACAATGTTTATCACCACTGTTTTGTGTTATTTTCTTAATCCAGACTCAGTCAATTAATGTCCCTTTTCACGTGTTCAACCCGCGCTTCCCCGTTTTGGCGCGAGAATAGAGAGATTAAGCACCGCGTATTTTTTTCCCGCGAACGGCAGAGATGGTCACGTGATCTGACATTTCCCGCGTTTGCCGTTTGCCGGCCGCCGTTTCTACTCGAGGAGGACATTTTTCCCGTTTGTAGGGAACGCGAAAACGTGAGTATTTGCAGCCCATTTTTACCCACTATTTCTACATTTTGATCACTTGCTTTTATAGCTAAGCTTCGTTTATCATCCTACTTCTACATGAACTGCTTGTAAAGGTAAGAGTTTCAAATTCAAGCCGAAAATACATAACTTCTCCGTGTCCATTTTTCTAGTCGCAGTGAATGGCGACCGAGAACATTCGCCTTAGGAAAATTAAGAAATATGGGCCCTGCCTTTACTGAACTGTATTTCAGTTAATATTTTTAACAATAAGTTGACAAAGTTTATTTTTGAACGAACATTTAGTTAACTAGTTAATTTCAAATGTAGACAATTTTTGTAAGCCTTAAGCCTTGTTCCCAGTTCCGCCGTGTCATCGGGAAGCTTAAACAGACGAACATCGCGGACGGAACGGCAAACGACAAACGGCTAGCCGACGTTCAGCGTTTGCCGTTTTCGCGGTGTTTAATCTAACTAATATTCCACCATTCTGACGTCAGGTCCTGCAGACATCTGGGCGTTGTCTCTGATTGGTTTATTCTGGGTTTTAGATGTCCTTGCGCTAATGACGACCAATCGATAGAGACACTGAATGAAGCTCAGTAACACCGCTATTAAAGGCCTCTTAACACGAGCCTGGGTTGATTTTGAGCCAAACAAAAAACCTACAGGTCTAGTAGGGCTTGAGCAATTTTTTCATGTAACTGCTTAGAAATATTTGACTGCAAAAGGGTTACCCTTCGCGGTGACTCAAACCGGGTTAGAAGGTACCGGTTCATGGCATGGTCCTAAGTCTTACACAAGATCACGCACATACTACGCGTGGTATGTTACTCACAGCTTGGTTAACTGTTTCAGTCCGCTGAATGCTTCTTCTTCGATTACTTCAATTGGATTACCGATAAGATTCCTGTTGATTGAAGCAAGAGCATCTAATTAGTTTTGGTAGAATAATTAAAGTAGTTGAAGAGGAGCCCGATTTCCTTGATTCCTCTGATGGAATATCGTTTCTGTGAAGTACAGAAGAACTGATTAAGGTTGTCACAAAGAGTATATGGATAAGAACTTTGGAAAATAAACCGACTGTGATCAGAAAACGTTCGACCATCTTCGAAAGATGATCGAACGATCACCATATTAGATCTAGTATAAAATGCTCATAAAAAGGAACTAGACATTGTCAAAGGCTGGTTTATACTAGCAACGGAGCCTTAAGAACGATTACGACCTAGTGAAAATCAAGAATCGGATTCGAAAGCATGTTTTTCTTCCGACTGCGTCGGTTTGATTTTCATTAGATCGTATTGCTCTACGCTTCTGATTACGATTCCGACTACGACTCCGTCGCTAGTGAAAACCAGCCTATACGATGTCCTAGTATACCTACAATTCAGAAAGTGAAATTAGTCCTTGAAATGTTCCAGACCGTAGCACTCTTAGCCTGTTTCGTTGAAGTCTCCTTGAAGGAAAATAAAAGCAGCAAAGAACTAAAGTTAATAGACTTCTTCAGTGGCACGGATAAGCTCTGAGCTGAACTTCAAATCTAAGCTCGATCCCTGAGCTGAGAGGCTACTGAAAGCAGCTTGCTCAAATATCCTGAAATGGACAAAAGGAATGCCAACAAATATCTTTTACTGAAAACTGACAAAATTTAGCAGCACATGAATTTTTTAATAGTATCCTTGCACTTATACTTACAAAATTTTAAGCTGCTTTAGATGAATGAAAGAACCAGGTTGTATATTTCTAATAAGATTACCCGTGAGGGTGCTGAAAGAAAGCAAGAAATAGATTACTCTTTGCTTCCTTTGAACGTTCAAATCTTAAAACATTAATTGTCCATACTGATTGCCCGTCATTCTCTAAGTTCAGTTTTGGTTCTGAGAATTTCGAGGCACATCAAGGCAAAGGACGTGATTTTCTTTACCACTCTGAAGGACAACATTTGAAATTGTGAGGATAGTTAAGAAGTTGTGCAGTCTTTGAACATTGAAGGGTCAGGATTTTAAGCAACATCCCTTTCAAATGGAGGATATTATCTCCTTCAGAGAAATACTTGCGTTCAAAAAAGTGTTCTTGCTAAATTTTTATTTGCAACTTACATTTCCTCAAGAATTTTGTATCTTGCAAAGCTAAACCTCTCAATATCTGTTATTTTTGCTTCTTTTATCACCCTGTCGCGAAGAAATAATTACAATAAAAAGTGTGGTAAATATTCACAGTTAAGAATTGTAATTAAATCTCTCAATTAAACGTCAGTGGCTCAAATTTGCCAGTCTTACAAATTTCACTATGCTCTTTCTATTTCTGACATGTACCATGATCACTTTTTTGATTGGCAAGGTCACGTGGCTTCGGCTGCAGAGCTTGGAGTAATATTGTAGAGATGATTTCGTCTGATATTTTTTTCAGGAGAATTGCATTTAATCACGTTAGAATACATAAATGTTGATGACGTCATAGGCTGTTGCCTTTGATTCGTGGATAAATTACGGAGGATTCTCATTAATTTGGGGAGGATTACAGATAGGCTGATACCGTGTTCTATTTTAGGCTTACCAACAGCTGCAGGTTATGAACCAGTTTGACGGTGTTATTAATTGGATTTCCTCGCGTAAAAATAAAAGAAAATATCCCTGCCATACTACTGTGTCGTCTCGGGAGTATTGCATCGTCGCGCGCAAGTAGTTATAACAGCTTATAATTGAGAGAGGTTCATATTTGACCGCTGAGCTTTCTAAGGTTAAAGATGGCCCTTGTCTTTTTAAGCTTGCAGTAACTTACAACTTTGTGATCTTGACAGGCAGATAAGTTGGTATGCCCGTGAGGTCTTTCCTAAAACATATCGCACGGGACTCCACTTTACGCGGTCGCTCATCGCCGAGAGAGGCCTCCCAGCCTTTTGAAACACAGTGGCTGGTCCAGCTGCAGGCTACAAATAGAAAACACTGAATTACGTGTAGCCTCTTATAGACATTTTTTTAGCTCGTCATGCAGCCTTTTTCAAAGTTCGTTGGGGAGGAGAGCTTGATGAACCAAAGAATGTCTGCGAAGGTGGCTATTTGAACGGTTATTCAATTATCAAGTATCATTTCTTGAATGAAAATTTGAACATGCGGAAAAGCCCTTCTCTTCGCCTAACAAACGGCGATTTATTTTTTTAATGAAATACTACATGCAATTATGTAAACTACTTAGTCTTTTAGGCTTTGGGTACTGGCTAACTGAGGCGGTACGCAACTGGATGGTGCTCTATCTATCACATGAGTATAATGCGTACATTTAAAGTGTGAAAGCAGGCCAAAGTGAATTTTACCTTGCACGGTGAAAGGACAGCCGTCAAATTCTGTTGGAGAAAAAACGATCAAAATGTAGCTGTTTTTTAATTTCTTTGTTATTTCTCTCAGCTCCATTATTTACAATGTAGTAATTATTTTCTTAACATTCATCTACTTACAATAAACTATACAGTAAGCAATCAATAGCTACTAGCTTTAAATCATCAATGACATTATTCTTTCGACAACACAAAGAACACTTATGCAACATTATATTTACATTAATTTCTGAGAAAGATCCTTGGATGCATGGATGGATGAAAACACCAAAATATAGGCAGACAGATAGACAAATGATTGGACGGATGGCCATATGGCCAAATAGACAGATGAACAGACAGACAAACAGACAGATGGGTGGATGGACGGATGGAGAAACAGACGGACAGACAGACAGGCAGATGGAAGGATAGATAAACAGACAAACAGACAGACAGGCAGATGGAAGGATGGATAAACAGACAGACAGACAGACAGGCAAATGGAAGAATGGACAAACAGACGGACAGACAGACAGGCAGATGGAAGAATGGACAAACAGACGGACAGACAGACAGGCAGATGGAAGAATGGACAAACAGGCGCACAGACAGACAGGCAGATGGAAGAATGGACAAACAGACGGACAGACAGACAGGCAGATGAAAGAATGGACAAACAGGCGCACAGACAGACAGGCAGATGGAAGAATGGACAAACAGACGGACAGACAGACAGGCAGATGGAAGAATGGAAAACAGGCGGACAGACAGACAGGCAGATGGAAGAATGGACAAACAGACGGACAGACAGACAGGCAGATGGAAGAATGGACAAACAGACGGACAGACAGACAGGCAGATGGAAGAATGGAAAACAGGCGGACAGACAGACAGGCAGATGGAAGAATGGACAAACAGATGGACAGACAGACAGGCAGATGGAAGAATGGACAAACAGACAGACAGACAGACAGGCAGATGGAAGAATGGACAAACAGACGGACAGACAGACAGGCAGATGGAAGAATGGACAAACAGACGGACAGACAGACAGGCAGATGGAAGAATGGAAAACAGGCGGACAGACAGACAGGCAGATGGAAGAATGGACAAACAGGCGGACAGACAGACAGGCGGATGGAAGAATGGACAAACAGGCGGACAGACAGACAGGCAGATGGACGGATGGACAAA
Source organism: Micromussa lordhowensis (assembly GCA_964020085.1). Taxonomy (NCBI): domain Eukaryota; kingdom Metazoa; phylum Cnidaria; class Anthozoa; order Scleractinia; family Lobophylliidae; genus Micromussa; species Micromussa lordhowensis. Next base: position 1,643,462 of record OZ026605.1, on the reverse strand, counting down.
CAGACAAACAGACAGACAGGCAGATGGACGGATGGACAAACAGACGGACAGACAGACAGGCAGATGGACGGATGGACAAACAGACGGACAGACAGACAGGCAGATGGACGGATGGACAAACAGACGGACAGACAGACAGGCAGATGGACGGATGGACAAACAGACGGACAGACAGACAGGCAGATGGACGGATGGACAAACAGACGGACAGACAGACAGGCAGATGGACGTATGGACAAACAGACGGACAGACAGACAGGCAGATGGAAGAATTGACAAACAGACGGACAGACAGACAGGCAGATGGAAGAATTGACAAACAGACGGACAGACAGACAGGCAGATGGAAGAATGGACAAACAGGCGGACAGACAGACAGGCAGATGGAAGAATGGACAAACAGGCGGACAGACAGACAGGCAGATGGAAGAATGGACAAACAGGCGGCCAGACAGACAGGCAGATGGAAGAATGGAAAACAGACGGACAGACAGACAGGCGGAAGGAAGAATGGAAAACAGGCGGACAGACAGACAGGCAGATGGAAGGATGGAGAAACAGACAAACAGACAGACAGGCAGATGGACGGATGGAGAAACAGACGGACAGACAGACAGGCAGATGAACGGATGGACAAACAGACGGACAGACAGACAGGCAGATGGACGGATGGACAAACAGACGGACAGACAGACAGGCAGATGGACGGATGGACAAACAGGCGGACAGACAGACAGGCAGATGGAAGAATGGACAAACAGACGGACAGACAGACAGGCAGATGGAAGAATGGAGAAACAGACGGACAGACAGACAGGCAGATGGAAGGATGGAGAAACAGACGGACAGACAGACAGGCAGATGGAAGAATGGAAAACAGGCGGACAGACAGACAGGCGGATGGAAGAATGGAAAACAGGCGGAGAGACAGACAGGCGGATGGAAGAATGGACAAACAGATGGACAGACAGACAGGCAGATGGAAGAATGGAGAAACAGACGGACAGACAGACAGGCGGATGGACGAATGGACGAATGGACAAACAGGCGGACAGACAGATAGGCAGATGGAAGAATGGAAAACAGGCGGACAGACAGACAGGCAGATGGAAGAATGGACAAACAGACAAACAGACAGACAGGCAGATGGAAGGATGGAGAAACAGACGGACAGACAGACAGGCAGATGGACAGATGGACAAACAGGCGGACAGACAGACAGGCAGATGGACAGATGGACAAACAGGCGGACAGACAGACAGGCGGATGGAAGAATGGAAAACAGGCGGACAGACAGACAGGCAGATGGAAGAATGGACAAACAGGCGGACAGACAGACAGGCAGATGGAAGAATGGACAAACAGGCGGACAGACAGATAGGCAGATGGAAGGATGGACAAAAAGACGGACAAACAGACAGTCAGACAAAGAGAGGGATAGAGAGACGGCAAGATGAGCTTAAGTATTAAAAAACGACCGAAAAACACACATACACATAGACAACAGGGTGGAGAACAAAAAAAATGGTTGGATAGATCGGTAGATAGAAAAACACTTACCATCGCTCCTGTCCCCACAGTCATCTTTGCCGTCACATCGCCAGTAATCCGGGACACACAATTTGTTGGAACACTTAAACCAGTTACTGAAGTTGCAAGGCTTAGCCAGAGCTAGGGAAATGAATCATTTAGATTTTTAAAAATAATGGTATAAAATATGGTTATGGAACGCTTTCTCGTTGTATACCACGGAATAACCCACTTTTCACTTAAGGTGACTCGTGATATATTCCACGGTATACCTAAAAGCGAGTTCATGAATATGAAAATACCAGTAGCAGATAAATCTATTATACCTTGAGTATTGTTTGTTTTTCCACCACAGCGGTCTTCGTAGTAACACTTTCTCTGCAGTAGAAAGCCAATCGGGTTTTTTTGGCTTGGTATTGTCACTTGATGAATGACATTGCATACGTCAGGATTAATCATTGGAGCTGCAAAACCCAATGCATTTCACACATTATTTTCGCTTTTCCAAAGTTATTTTCCACCTTTGACAGAAATGTCTGATAATGGACCGAAATATTTGGCACCAATGAGGGAACCCTACTGAAATGCTCCCCTTGTCTGGTTGTTGCTCGGTCGATTTTAAAGTCCCCCGATCCCCCCTTCTCGGGGCGCAATAATTTCATCCATGGAATAACGACAAGCACTCTAACAACCACAATGAGCAGAACCAACCAACTGTGACTTTCCTTACGCGCGTTTAGTCTTCGTTTGTTATCAGAGAGACGCTGCATGTGTTCGCTTTTAAACCTGATTGGTTCGTTCCGCTTTAGCCACTTGCTAGTATTGTCAAGATGCGATTGCACAATATATTTAGGGTTTCACGATCCAATTATGAATGAAACTGCTCTTGTAACAGAATAACAATGTATAACTTACGACAATCTACTTCGTCAGACTGGTCGGCACAGTGTGATAAGCCGTCGCAACGGTGTTTGTCTTCAATACATTGTTTCCACCAATGATAATTCTTGCATTCAAACTTGTTCGGACCACAGGAGACTAAAAAAATACAAAAAAGACCAAATTAATTACTCTTTGTAAAGGCACAAATTCTGCCAATAAATTTTTACATTGTAACACTGTCTACCGGCCTATCAAGTCGGCGCTCAGCTATCTCCGGTTAACTAAGTAGAAGGTGCCTGCAAACACAGACGGAATACCGGCTTTTGCTTCACACCCCCGAAACAAAAACCGGACAGCCGTCTGTGTACACAGGCTAAGGCCAGAAGAAGGAGCATTTCTAGTCCCCCGAGGCAGGATTCTAATCCATGAAAGGTTGCTCCTCTCACCTCCACCCCACCCCACCCCCGCCACCACCTCTCCCTCCCCTACCAAGTCTTTCACTTGCTTGAAAGAGGCAGTATTAGAGTAACGTGTTTAACCTAGGAACAAACCTCAGACTCCATTCTCAGGCCGTTCTGCACACTAACCGTAAGATCACTGCACCTCTCACAAAAATGACAGAACTCTTCATGCAGTTATTGGTAAAATTTGAAACGAAAGAGGGAAAATTAATTCACCATTCTCTGAGACGCAATGTCCTCTCTTCTTGTCTCGGTCATAATTGGCTGTGACCGAACACCACCGGTCGCTCCAAGCATCTTTGTCGGCATCCTCCTCAGTACACTCATGGTACAGTCTTCCTTTGTAGATGAAAGGAAAAACACAACAGGCCCCACCACCATTGCCTCCGTACGAGCGAACTCTGCAGTCTCCTAAAAACAGGCGTGGAATTTGTCTATCAACGTCTGATTTGTTAATAAATTATATGTCTGAGGGTGGGTGTAGCCCTCGCGGTTGTCTTAGTCATTTACTAAATCAGTGTCTTGTTGTGATAGAGAGTATTAAAAATTATTCCACAAGCGCGCGTTGGCCACTAAGCCAATCAAATTCCTTGAATTGCATTATACAATGACCCAGTTTTTAATAAAAAGAGTTATCAACCTTTAAAGTCATTTCCAATGCAAAACAACTCGTCGGAAGTACTTACCAGAATCATAATAAGCGCGAAAACCTTTGAAGTTATTTCCACGATATGCCTGGAACACAACCAACATCTGATTTCCGCTTGACCTTACCCCTGTGGGGATTTCACCGCCACAGAATGTCCCGAGGGACTGATCCGTAGTGTTTGGACCATCGTACACTTGCACGTACGCATGCTCACATCTGCTGCTATTTTCCAACTCAAAGTCGGTGAAATTTAACGTGATCTGATTCGCCGTGTTAACAAATATCTTCCACACACAAGTCGTATTACTTTTGTAGTAATAAGGAAAGTTTGAAGAAGAAATAACTCCGGCCACTTGGGTACGAAGTCCGCCACAGCTGTAGCCTGCAATGGAAAAAAGCAATGCGTAAATACTTTTGCTTTTCGTTTGCTTTTCTTGACAACGTGCTCTAACCAGTCAGAATAAATACGTTTTTAAGCCAATCGAAAGCAAAATCAAAACCAATCCCGACGAACGTCACACGCATTTTCCCGCTTTTGGCACTGGTTGGACATTATCCCGGACGTGGCACCGGCTGTAATTTTTCCCGCACTGGAATGGGTAGCATATTTTCCCGCGCTTAGCACGGGTTGGATATTTCCCTGCGCTTGTTGGCACTGGCTGCATTTTTGCCCTCGCTTGGCACCAACTGCGTGTTTTTCTTCTCATTGAGTTCGTATTCTATTACGCCCGTTTTCTGGCGGTGATTTGTGGCATAATAATTTTGGCTTTAGTTTCATTTAACGACAGAAAATAAATTCCCCTCCGTTTCTGTCTTCGTGTAGAAATGCAAACATAACGTCAAACTCACTGGTTCGACGGCATGGATACTTAATGCTGCTGTCGTCTTCAGGGAAACACCATGGATGACGCCATTGCTTGCTCCAGTCTTCCTCGGTCCCGTCTGCTGTACACTCTGTGTAGTTTCGGTTGTTAAACTTAAACGGCAGCTTGCAGCATTTGTTGTTTTCCGTCACAAACGGACATGATTCTAGTGAATGAATAAATATCCGTCATTCAGAGATCTTCAAATGTGGCTGTCTATTCATTTATGCCCTCAGATGCGAACTCTTCCTTGTTTGATTTAAAATTCAGTTTTAGAAGTTTGTGTGTCATCAAATTTTTTGTGCTGTACTTTTCCGTCGTGCTGTTTATTGCTGTTATGTAGTTCTAACCTTTTAAGTTTCTGGATGAAACCATAGTACGTAAACATTTAAATAAAGGCGATATTAAAGCAGCAGTACTGTCACGTGGTTCTGGCCATTATTCCCCAATCTAGTGTGCGACCATGCAAATGAAAGCTATTGAGTTGTACTTTCATGTGGCACTGTTTATTATGCTGCACAAGATGGTCTAAACTTTCAAGTCTGTGCAAGAACTTCCCCCATCCCGGCCAACTATTGTGCGAATGCTGCTGGTAAGCACTTTCATATCTTACGTTAATGTTCAGCATGCTGACCAAGGTGATGTTAATTTCTTACTGAGTGAGCTTGAAACCCAAGTAGGTAACCAATCAAATGAAAGATAGAAAGAAGTTCTTTCATGTTATCCTGTTTATTTGACTGTGCAAACTGCTTCTAACTGTTAAGTCTACGAGTGAAACCCTAGTGTGTCTGGATTTATTTTATTTTTTTTATACACATAAGTATTTTCATGTAGCATTGTTTGAAATACCGTAGACCGATGTCATGCAGTTAACTTTCAGTCTGCAAACTAACGAAAGCCTAAACATTTTAGCATACAAAATTAATACAATCGAACATCATTTTGATCATTTTCCAAAATGAATATTGGAACTTTTTTAGTTTTAAATTCTGGAAGTGAAAGGATTCGGAGAACTTCACAAAAAGCCGCCCAGACTGTGAACCGGAAGAAAAATGCAAGATGCTTGAGGTGAGAAAAGAAAGCTTTGACTCAGTCGTATAGCATGAACTTGTTTTAAATAGAACACCCTAATTTTCAATTGCCTGTGTAATTTACCGTTCGTTGTCTTTCCAGTTATTCACCACAAGGCTCGATATGACAAATATTACCCGTGCCATTTATTGAGATATCAGGATTATGTGCTTGTAAAATTCGTATTTGTGATACAGCTTCATTGATAAATGCTAAGATCACTTTTCAATAGCATCCCTGTTAGTCCGCGCTTCATTTATATGTGATTCAAATTAAACACACATTATGTCAAAGCGGATTATCCTATAATGGTAAAAAGACAGAACCAGACCGCAAACAGGTCATTTAAGGACAGTTTATGAGATAAATGAAGAAGACGCAAATCCAGTAAAATTTGTGATTTATATGCTAAATTCCCCTCAAACAATATATGAAAATCACAAGAAGGGGTAAACGATATCAGAACAAGAAAGGTGGGTGGGTTTTGAAAGAAAATCAGTTTGAACAAAGTCCAGTTTTAATATGCATTGGGCTATTCAATTTGTAATAAAAAACCCCGGCGTTGCATGGAGTATTCACAGCAGAAAAGAAATGATTCAAATAGATATCAAACGGAGATGCCTTAACGACTGAAAATTGGAAAGGAAAACTATTTTTTTATATATATATAAATAACAGGTTACATTTGGTCGAACCTGCGTTCTTTTATCGTATTCGTTGTCGAGTTTAGAAAACTGAAACACACAGAACAAAAATATAGTTTGAAATGTCAAAAAACATGTTTCGTGTATGTGGAATCAACTTTGCAATACTGAACGCTAACAGGGGGCCTTGAAAAGAAGAATATACGGCACGGAAGCTATTTTCCCCGTTTTATTTTTACCGATGTGATACATGCATACAAAGCATTGCCAAGTCCTCGAGGTAATTGTTCATAAACACTCTGACAACATCGAAAAAATACCTTTTGAGAGAAAGAACTTAATTAAGCTGACTGATGGGTTGTACATCGGGGCTTTTAAAAACATATCACAGATATACTGTGATAATAGAAAGAAATTACACACGCTAGAAGTCCACACAAGAATTATTTGAACAAATACAACATTGACATTTAGACGGTTACTTACGTTTCTTTGTCCGAGTGCTTGCGATGCAAAGAGACATGAGGAAAACAGCCACACTGAGATCCTGCGAGCTTAGCATTATCCACAGAAATGATCACCTGGGAATTTAAAGTGTTTTAAAGCAGTGAATTGCTTTCGGACAGCTGGTTGATGTATCTTTGCAATAAAATTGAATATTTATATTAGGGTCTTTCGTATCTCACTGGAGCGCACGGATTGTACGAAAGGCGTATTCAAAACTTCGTTGATACTTGGCGATAACTGTGTGGTACAATATCTAATGTTTTGTCTGAATGCTCGAGAAGAAATACCTGGAGAGGCTCCCGCCGAGAGCATTACCAAAATGATTTTGAATCCCCGCTGAAATGTCAAGAGATCAATGGGTGAACTTCTTTAGAAAAAATATGAAAGTCAATTAATTTTTTCTTTACTGCCTAAAATGATTTAACTGGTCGTAAAATAGAGTTCAATTCAGCCTTCCGGGCCACATTTTCTCCCTTGGACAAATTGGAATTTTGTCCAGACTCGATAGTTAGGCGATGGGTTCCAACCTTACCAACCTTACGTGCGATAAATGAAAAAAATGGTCACGGTAGAATAAATACATGAACCTTATCACGATAAATGTCAGAGGTAAATATCAACTGGTTCGGTATGATGGTAGATATTGGTTATAGAGTTTTCAATATTGAGATTAAACTGACGTTTTTATTCCAAATTATAATGTCGGCAAACTTCTTAAAGTGGATCAAAATGAAAGGATAAATCACAGAAAAATTTATTCGCCCACAAAACATGCGTCAGATCTCTAACTGGTGACAAACAAAAGACTTCATTGCTTCTTGACATTTAATGATTAAAATATTCTATTTGGGTTTTTCTTCCATAAAAAGATCATAAATCAGTTTTTTGAAGGAGATATGTGCTCAAACTATGATGCGTAATTTGCATTCAGAGTGAAATCTATTCCTTTCGTATTTGAAGTGCTTTCGATGGTAATAATATTCGCCTCATTTCATTCAGTTTCAAATCTGTTTGCTACTAATTTCAGAGAAAATCATGAAAACCACGGGGCTTAATGACAACAGAGATATTCGAGTTTAATTTGCACTTGATTTAAAGCTGGAGAAGAAAACTTTTCGAACATAAATGTCACTACAGGACATTGTGCAAAACGTTGCCATATCAGATTTACTGGAAGTCGAATTCAAAAAATTGCGGAGATCTTTAAAAAAGTTGTGATTGCGAATCGTGGTTTTGAAAAATTATCTTATTCAGAATGGTGTCAGGAAAAAATAAATGTTCTCGCCAGTAGCCCAATCACCGCCAAGAAACATAACGATCATGCAGCGAAGGCAAATGAATCTCGGTTTCAATGATAATTAAGTGGACTTAATAAACATAGGCAGACCAACATCATGGCTCGGGGCTATTTTATTCATAAAAGGTTAACCAAACTCAAGGGCCGACAAAAATAACTAAAAACCAAGGCTTATTGCAACATGTTTGGTTCGGTTTTAACAGCGGCCCGACCACATAACAAACGAAATCACTGTGGCGTAAACTTGGAGAAATTTATCGACACCGTAGTCTTAGCAACAACCCTTATAAAAGGCAAATCACTACTCAGCCAATGCGGAATCCAGAATCCAGACACAAGACTGTTTTATCCTCTTTTTATTCTTCTCCGCTGTAAGAGTCAGTTTGCCATTATTTACTTAGCTTGCCACTCAGTCACTCATCATTCAGCCTTACCCCTACTTTCTACAAACGACGTATTTTACCTCCCTTCGCAATCCTCTCCTGTTATTTTAATCCAAGATGACGCTGGTCCGATCAAAATGCGCTAAAATACGCCTGTATTGCAGCCTTTTAATTTTACCATTAGTCTTAGCAAATTAGAGCCTTTCGTTCGTTCGTTCCTTTCATTCTTGTGAGTTCGTTTGCTTCCTTCCTTCCTATATTCGATCATTAGCTTGGTAGTAGTTCTATAGTGAAGCCTTGGAGCCAAGGCTGGCTCATAGCTGCCGGAGCTTATCCCGGTTTCTGTAGCATTAAGCGGCTAGAAGTATTCCTACTTCCCCTGGACAGGATGCTAGTCCATCGCAGGTCACTTCCCCGCAATTTGGTTAGGTTTCCCCAACAAATAGCAGGTACCCATTTATACACCTGGGTGGAGAGAGGCACTGTGAGAGTAAAGTGTCTTGCCCAAGAACACAACACACTGTCCCCGGCCAGGGCTCGAACCCGGACCGCTCGCTCCGGAGTCGAGCGCACTAACCATGAGGCCACCGCGCCTCCCGTAGTAGTTCTATATCGTTTATTTATATTTTTGGGCGGAAAATCTATTCGAAGCTACGATTCTACACATCTGTATGAAACTGTATAGTTTCAATTCCTGATGAAATGTTACTTTGACTTCACTAAATGAAATTTTTCTCATCCTTAAGCTGTGAATTTATTTGCAACAGTTCATATTGATTTCTCAGCTCTTGGTAAAAGTTTTGATATGCAAAGACTGAGGTTTCGGAATACAGTCAGAAAGGTGCTTGCACCCTAGTTGGGGATTCGCTGAAGAATAAGATCTGCAAGCTAAGTTTAAGGCATCTAGTTTAGTACATAAGCAAATGCTTAATGTGATGGTTCAACAAGTACAGGGCAAATTGCACTTTTGGGTAGATTCCTAGCTTAGTCCACTTTCCGGGCTTTTGTATCGTATACAATTATAGTATGAAAGCCACACTAAGAATATTTTACTATCTGACTGGAAACGTTTGACGGTAGAAAAGTCTTCTCACTCACAGTCCATGAGATAGAAAGCTTTTTAAAACTTCAACATCCTCTCCGCAGTTTTGCTTGCTACAATTTCCATCTCTCGGGTCCAAATTGGCCGTTTAAATGCCCCACCAGTTACCTTACGCGCGGCACCCAAACCCATATAAGGCTTGACAATCATCCCCGGCGTCATGGCCCCGCCAGTGTTGTGTTTCGTGAAGAAAACTTTCCTGTGATTTTTGTTCAACTTTCCCAAAAGGTAGAGATGATCGACGGACTGGAAGTATTAATGGAAAAATTTGAAGATGTAATAACCTACTTTTGAACGCTGTTGTTACAATAGGCGAAATTACTTTATGTGGTGCGGAGTTATAAATAAATGATAAACTCTCATGATGGTAAATTTGTGAATAGTTCGCTTTGAGCTTACCTTAGTGACCTCTAGTCTGTTTTCAGCCTATTTTAAGGTCATGGTAGCAAAGCTTTTTCAGAAACGTCGACTTTCAAGGTTTGAATGGTTGAAATGGCATGTAAATATTAAAATGAAAAGATTAAAATTGATATTTAATTCGCAGATATCCTCAACTTATATACTCTATGTTCAATTGGCTATTAAATTGAGCTGCAACAATACGTTGTGTATCAACACTAGTTCGAGACTACTTGAAATTCAGGAGCTCTTGAATTTTAAACGCTGAGTATCACCATACCTGAATTAGTGCTTTGTTTCAAGGCCAAAGCCATGATACGGAGCAGCAGAAATGAATTGGTGAAGCTTGCAGTTCAAGAAGAAGTTTGAACAGAATGCAATCATCGAAGTAATGTTTTGATTCTTGCTCTGCACGGGGCCCGTAAATGTTACTTAGGTCAGCCACAATAGCTTGTTCACAAAAATTCATTTTTGTAATAGTTATGCTTTTACATTGCAAATGCGCAGTCATATGTAAATTCTTAACAAAATTGCTTTGTCCCTAGCTTTTATAGCTTTTTATGCGGAATTGAAAAACTCAGTGAGGAATATATTTGAAGTTAACAGCTCCGGGCTAAGTTCGGGGTCTTTTGATGTCACTAAGTGGAAAAACGCTGCAAACGTATTAGAGCATTTTAAAGCTAAATTACAATTGGCGACAATGTCCTCGAGACATTTGTTCTTGGCTAACAGGAACACTGGTATATTACCTTCTGTATTCAAAACACTGCTTAATGCACGAGAGCCAGAATATTCATTTATTATTAAGCAAGATATTATGTTTTAGAAAATTAGACTTCGAGGAGCCGGCAGGTAAATCGTTTAATTAAAACGACAAGAAGCTAATGGAACCCTTCTTTGAAGAAAAACACAGCAACACGTGGAAGATTATGTCACCATCACGGGAGTGATAAAAACCGACAGATACTGTTTATATCGATTTAATTGTAAGTCTTGTTGCCATCACAACTTGTTTCAATTTTCTTTTCGTGTTAATGGCATAAAACTTAGTTATTCAGCTCCAAAATCATGGCTACTGATGAATGGAAGGGTAGGACAAAGGTATCGTTTTAAATATAGATATTATGAGAAGCACAGATGAAAAGAAATTGCATTTTTGTCTTCCTTAGTGCAAACGTGCATCCTAAACACACCTTTTTCCGTACGATGGCTCCGTATCCATAACAAAATGATAAAAAAGCCTTGAGATAAAGCGTACTGAAAATATTCTGATAATAAAATTGAATTTTCTACAGCTATGTGGGCTAAATAATTTAATGTACTCTACTCGTCAGACCCGTATAAGGCAGTACGCCAACTTTGTTACAGCTCGAGAAAGGAATCGTTTTTCACTGTTTTTCACTGGTCATAAACAACTCAACTTATAAATACAAAACCCATTTACCTGGGTGAAGCAGAAACCGACCGGAAAGTAGTCCTTTGTTTAACTTAGTTACAAAGATTAATCTCTGGTTTAACGCATCTTTTTATGTGACAGCCAATTGTTGATTAATGATGCACTCATATGAGGTACCCATATGATTAATGTTTTCAGCTGCGGGGTTACTTTAGTCACGATAGAGATTAAAGTTTTATTTTGAGCTCGATATACGTGCTGTACTTTAGACCTTATGGCAGAAATCTCGGCGACATCAATCTTTTGCGACCTTGAAATCAGGAATATGCTATGATGATGCAAGAGAAATTTAAGTCGCCGCGTAGTAAAGGCTAAAGTTTAAGGCAAGTGAAATCATCCTTCAACTGAAGACGTTTTACAGCATGGAGGCCTCCCTGCGACATTGTTACGCAAAACATATAATGTTACACAAGCTGCAACGTGTTGTTCGAATGGATGGCAAAACGTGTAGTGTTCCGCAATGTTGCAATAATGTTACCTTCAAATGCTGGGTTCGTTCGCTCCAGGCCTACTCACGTTGTGGCTAATTGTCTTCAGCCGGTGACTCATTATTCAAACGCCTAGCGGGCTCCCAATTGGATTGAAACGGCTCTACATTCCTCAAACTGAAGATTGACCGCGGGCTGTTTCGTCAGTCGATCTCTGGACAAATCAGAATTAGCGCTTACTAGATAAAAACAGAACACATCAAGTTTGTTTTGTTTTCGTTTCAACTCGCTTTCATCGTTTGGAATTCTCGATCTGGATCATGAAATCACGAATCAGACTTGCTTTGAAAAAAAATCACGAAAATTTAGTGTTTACGAAATATCGACCTCGACCTTAAAAGCTCATGAAATCGCTGTACGTTGTTACGAAAAATGTTTGTTACAAGCTGGTTTTAGAAAACTAAATTGCCTTTGATGACCGTAAGATACAATCACCTCTTCAAATTGTTTCAAATGCCATTCTCAGAAAAGACGAAACAAATATTTTTTAAAAGCTCTCAAGGCTATGTATGCCCATGGGTTTAAATTACTGATTTAGCAGAAGTGAAAAGTATCTTTATGAAGTTACATACCCTTGCAATCGTTTTATTAGACAAATGGACTTAAACATGTTTTACTTGTTTAAACTCAACTTACCGCCATGTATTGAGGTCTGTTTTGTCACTGAATTAATTTTTAAAAACGTTTCGATATGTACTTGCCACTGATACCTTACAAGGCAATTTGATATTTTTTTCAGGCCTTCGTCTAAGTAATTCGTTAAAAATTCGTTTGTTCCCACGCACTTGAAAACAGTCCAAGTAGCTCGCGTCACTGACAAAAAAATCACTGAAGTCTGAACAACAAGATCAAACCTTAATGGCTGTTTATTGACCACAAAGTACAATTTTTATAATCACGGTATATGTAAAAAATAATCATCAAGCTGATGATTACGACAAAATTCGACAAATGGTAATTTGGTTCTGAAACTATATAACAGCATTGCATTGCAGCAAAGAGAATAAATTAAAGGAAGGCCTTCTTCGTGTTGAGATCATGGAAGATACGTGGCAGTACTCAGTTTAACATGTTGAGTTCGAAACAAAATTCAGGATTTGCCGAATGGCAAATACAGGCCTGTTGATGTTTGATCGCTATTTTGCTATAAAATACAGCACATCAATAATGAATAGAGTTATCATTCCCGCTTTGTAAGTTCGTTCCTACCACACATTTTTCCCCCTAAACAACAGTTTCTAGAGCAGGATGTAGTGTACATATTTTTTTGTCAGTAGCCTGTCAGGATCACCCGCGTGAAGGAACAGGTTTGTTAGAGTACAGCAGTGAATTACAGACAATCAAAACCACGCAAAAATGATCAAATGATGATGAAGAAGATTGAAAATAAACGATGATTCATGGATGACAGGGTTAAAGACCAGCAACAGATCACAAAAGTACAGCATACCTTTATATTAAGGGGAAAACGTCGATCCACCTCTATTTAGTGAGCAGCAAAACGTTTCAATCTTCAATGTGCGTTTAAGCCATTTAACTCCTGCGATATCAGTTAATTCCCTCAAATGGCCTGTGGTTCTTTGAACTAATAACAAATCAACAAAAACACACCGCTTAGAGAATGTTTAATGGACTCCTGCCGCGAGCTATGTTAACACGAGGTCAACCAAAAAAAAATCTTTTGATCATTGTTGACATGATTCAAATTTATTACTTTACTTTAGTCAAAATAACTTTGTTCATGTTAAAGTTGTCCGAGTTAACACGATACAGAAGGATCCAGAAAGTACAGTGTGATGCATCTGTACTATTTCAACTTTTTTTAAATTTTTTCTAAACAAATTGTGGACTATTTTGGTCTTCCTATACTCCGTTCGGCGCGAGGAGGGTGGGGTTGGGGTGGGATGAGGGCGCGCATGCGCCATTATACGTTACGTAAACATTCTAAAAGTCAAAGTGATATTTAACAGCGAACAGAACAGAATGGGCCTGCCACTTTAATTTACAGTGATCAACATGTACTCGCCGTAACATGTACAGTGCTTACAGCTTCACGATACGCCCGAACCTTTGCAAAGATGATTTCTTTTGGCTTAGTTCCGGATACGATTATATTGCTATAACACTGGCGGAAACAACCAGATGTCATTCGGCTGCTGTTTCATGCAGGCAAAAAAAGGATTAAAAGAAAACCTGCTATTTTTGTAGGCTATCCAATTACCCAGAGGCCGGCCGAAATGAATTAAGCCAAATTAATCCCCTGTTAGTCTTCTTATGTTTTTTTTTTCCTGTTTTGATTTCTCACGCGCTATAATTTATCATCACATTGCCGTACTGAACTTCAAGTACATTCTATTTTGTGCTTCCACAGAGGACGCATAAAAGGGTTTGAAAACTTTTCTTGAAGCTCCATTCAGTAAAACCTTTGACGTCAGCAAAAGAGGAACATTTTTAAGATTATAAACTGCACTGTAGACTTGTACAAAGAGCGGCTATTAAACGAAACAGACAAGAACAGACAGGAATTTGATTGCAGATTGTAATAACTATAATGATGGGATATAATTTATGTAATCCTCGACAATGGATACTTCAGCCGTCGGCTACGTGGGCTCAAAACAGTGCAACTAATCAAATAGGTTCGTAGATGATGTGAGTTGTGTTTTGGTGTTTGATACCATGTAGATGAAAGCCCCAGATAACAAGGGACATTCATAATAAATTATCATAACACTTAGGCTCATATTAAATCGAAACACAGCATAACTCGCAACGATTTAAGGCAAACCTTCCTCTCTTAATTCTTTGCAATCCTGCATTAGCCTTCAGTAAAGAAGAAACGGCGGGTTCAACTTGAGACGAATATAAACTCGGATAAGGAACAAGATAGGAGACAAAGAATTAAAGTAACTTGCCTGGTGTACGTATATCAACAAGGCCTTCATTTTGCATCCACTATGGATCATATGGGTAAACTCTGCAGGTTTTGTGTTCAAAAACAGAGGAATAATGATGTGTTTGTTCGGCCTTATGAAGGTCTCCTCGACTGAAGTCAAAGAGTGTCAAGGAACAATAAAGTAATTTCAATAAACGTCGACAAGGTTTACTTTAATCTGTCTAGCTATTTCAATAGCATGTATGCTAAGTAATCAAGATTATGTTCTTTTAATGTCTTGATGGTTCCGATTTGTCTCTCTCCTAGGTCAGTGTTTCCAATGATTGGTACCAAAAAATCCCAGATGCGTAAAAGGTCTCTCCGTTGAGGAAAAAAATGATTGACTATTTGAAATTTTGGGTAACATAGCCAGGTTATAGAAAAACACAGCTTACAAACAAACCGTGAGAATTCATTGCTTGGCGTCAGCTGTGGTATCAACAAAGAAAAACTTCAAGAACTTAATTACGGCGTCATGGAAAATCCTTTTAACGGAAATAAAATGAACATTAAAGTATATTTACCTAAAGATGGAGTTAGTCGAGTCATTTTATTATGTTGACCTTTTAGTGGAAGGCAACGAATCAACAGCAAATATGTTTCACAACTGCTCTCCGGCTTTGATCAACATAGTGTTTTCTATCTACCTTCGGTTGAAGATCTGTATGTCGGTTTGAAAAGTTTGACTGTCTATCGAAATATCTTGCTTGATCAAATCAGTGGCTTAATGAGATCATTTGTTAGTGAAACTCTGTATCAATAGCTATGAATACTAACTATAAAGATGTTGACACCAGCAAAGGAACTGGCGAGTTTAAATACCTTTGTAATATAATGTAACCTCTAAAAAAAATGGCCAATTTTCAGAACATTTTAACAAAGTTACACTACACAGCGTGAAATAGTCCAGTTACATAAATTTAAAAGATAAATTTTCCAGCACTGTTGATATTTCTTCAAGACTTCATTATTTGGTTGGAACTCTTGAAATGAAAACATCATGACTGGAGAAGTGAAGTCTTTTCATTTGAGATCATTTGATATCAAATTTCCTTGATTTGAAATTCGCAGCTGTTAGAGGCCACAAACGGAAATGTATTTCACAGTTGTCGCAGCTTTACGAATGTGTTATGAGTTCAGTACTCTCTTTGATTTTATGGTAAAAAAAAAACTATTTACAAAACTTGATAACTATATAACAGAGGTTTACTATTTTTCTTATTAATGAGAATAATTCCAATTCGTATCACTTTGTGAAAAGTCTTAAGCTAGTTTAATAAAAAACAATTTCGGTTGAGTTTTCAATTACTAAGGACTCGTCTAAACTGGGCGTTGATTAGTAAGTGTATGAATCTAACTAGACAAAGGACTCCAAGCTGGCTGCTAAACGTATTCTAACTAATTTTTGCCCGTTCTAATTTCGAGATGTTAGCGTTTTGGAAAAAATTGCGATAATTAATACTAGCGAAAAGAGAGCGCGAAAATTTAACACGCAAAAATTTTATACCAGATATGTAAGAAAACAATACATAGATTTGAAATGTTCCGAGTCTTTAAACATATGCAGTCTTTGTGGTCTTGTTTTCAACTAGTATTGCTGTTGTGGGCCCAATCCACTGCATCTTCAGCTTGTAACGTTTGTAACTATTGGTGATAGCAGTCAGTGAAAAAAGGGCTCTAACTTTTGCGCGGAGATAATTAAAAAGGCAAAACTAAATAAACCATAGCCTTCAGTTGGCGCGAAAATATGCGCGGATATTTGTCCACGGACATTGTCTGTTCCGAGAAGCGAACAGTTCGGAGCGTGAGAGAAATATTTTTTGGATTATAATTAAGCAATATAGCACTTTTTCCGTGTCTAGCCTCATCTAAACACGAAGAGGGTTGGGAGAATTCGAGACAGTTTGCATAACTTTCGAGAATTCTCCCAACCCTCCGAGTGTTTAGATGAGGCTCTGTAGACACGGAAAAAGTGCTCTATTGTTTTTATAAAATAAGTCTCAAAAATGCGCGCGAATCTAGAATGTCACAACCGTGTTTGCATACTCTCACCTAAACACACCTATCGACCAATGAGAGCGCGCATAGTGGCTCAGTTATTTTATAATGATCAGTATTATCACGCAACACACTATGTATACAGTAAGGCTATCAATAATAGAAAACCTATGGCCATTACGTCCATTTTTTTCTGTTTCTAAATTTCAAATTCTTGTTTTCCAATTGCCAGGCGTGTTTTAGTGGAACATTTTCACACGAAACTACATCCGGGAACAGAGTGGCGTATTCAGTGAGGATTGATGACGTCATTTCCCGCTGTTTCATTGTCCTTTTATGCAAACATTCAGTTTATCTGTTTATCTATATGGCTTGGAAATATGAGTAGTTTTTAAGTAGCATTTTACCACTCTAAAATAAACTTCATATCTTTGCACACCAAGCTGAAGTTGTCTCATTCAATTCACTGCCAATTCGCCATCTCCCAATTCGGCCCGCTGAAACTGCCAAAGTCAGTAGTGAAATTACTGCATAAAATCAGTTAAATATCCTTACCAATTGTTCAAAAGCATTTTCTAGCTATTATTATTATTATTATTATTATTATTATTATTAGCTATTTCTATCACTACGTTTCCCAGTTGAGTGCAACACCACGCAAGTTTCCACACAAAGTTTTGACGTCAAAACTTTGACGTTTCCTATGGCAACGAGAATGTATCCAATGGAAACAAAGCGCGCGAAGACTCGACTCGGCACTTAGGGCCTGTTTACACGGAGGGAGCCGGGTGCCCTGTCTAACCGGGCTGCCCGGCTAACCGAGCTACCCTGGGAGGGCTAACTTCTCCTACGTTTCTTTAGAAAACGAACGCATTGAAGCGTTTACATGCTAGACAGGGTTGCCCGCCCACCCTGGGCTCCCTGTCTACTTGCCCGGGGCACCCGGCTAACCGGGATAGCTTTTTACCATGTGAACGGTTCGTGTCGGGCCGCTAGCGGAATGAGCGATGAAAATATTAAAAATGCCGCCAAAAAGTTTCTTTGGCCGGCCATTTTGTTTTTCTTGTGCTTGGCGGCCGCTCAAAAGATAGCCCACGCAGTCCACTCAGCGTCCCGGTTAGGTGAGTTGCATGCCGGGTAGCCTGGTTAGCCGGGGCACCCTCTCTCCATGTAAACACAGTTGACACAAACTTAACGTCTTATTAGTCCATCTCAACGGCTTCTACACCCATCTATTGAAAAGTCATGAGACGAGTTATTCACTTCCGGAAAAGCCAGTACAGGTGTCTATGTTGTTAAAGCATGAGATTTTTGATAGTAATTGCGATCGTAAAAGGACAGTTTGGAAGATAAAACTTCAATTTCCCTATTTTGCCGCACCCTATGTTCGGCATTATTCCAGTATTGAAAAGAGATTGGTACAAAAAAGAATGAAACAACGAGCTGCGTAAAACGCCGAACGACAAGAAAAGTGCAAATCAACAAAGAAATCCTCATTACTTCGAGAAGCAGACGAGCCCTTTGTTTGATTCAATCAGTCTTCCTTAGTTCATTGAGAAGTTGAAATGTTAAGAGTGCCTGCCGGTAAAAATCAGACAAATTCTTAATTCCGCGGCAAGGGTCAAAAATTCGATTTCGCTCATATTCTTCTGGTAGATAGGCTACTGGATAGTTTTTTTGGCAAAATATCCTTACATTTCAAAGAAATATGCAAATTACCAAATCCTGTTAAAATCGTCATTTGACGCACCATTTTATTAAACAACTTTGAGAGCCTCGCATGCAAAACTACATCATTCTTCGGCGTCTTAAAAACACTCAAATATTTTTGTGCAATGTTTAAATATGTACTGGGTTGATTTGGGGAAATGCTGCGTTATTTTTTGGTTGCAAAATAATTAAATTTCGCAGACATGTATTTCATTCACTTAAAAGTACTTCGTAAGAATCATTGGTTTTCACCATGTGCGAAAATGGATTAAGCTAATGTTCTAATGTTCTAACCTTATTTGCTGCAAAAGGCAGGTCCAAAAGCCAATTTAACGTTTTTCTCTCGCCATTCGTCGACGTAAAGCAAAGTTTCCTTCTGTTTACACAAGGTGTCTGGTGGAACATCACCAACTGTCATCGTATCTAGAGGTCGAAAACCATGAATCTTTGTCCATCTTTCGGCGCATATGATCGCAACTACGTCTAAGTCAACAACGACTAAGTAATTTGTAAATAGCTGCTTGCCTTGCGCTACACCAAAACACTGAAGTCACTGAATGATTGCTGCTCAGTGAATCGCGGTTCGTTATTTGTTCGTCACGCAATGCGGTCGTTCTATTTTAGGGGGTAGGGGTAGGGCAATTTCTTTCCTGATACGCGACCACTTGGAGCACACAATCTTGTTGAGTAGGAAGAGAGTAAATAAAGGAAAAGAAAGAATGACTAGTTTACCTTTGTCTCCTGAGTCGTCTCCTGTTGTCATCATCTACCTGCATTGCGTAACACTGTGCCCCTAAACTCGTACCTAGGTCTTTTCGCGCTGTGCCGATTTTTTTCGGTTACTTTTCTCAAACATTGCGAACTCAATCCGAAAATTCACCCGAGTCTCTAAATTTCCCAACTTCCAGAAAACCAAACAATGCAAACACTTAACGAAGACCTAAGATTTTTTATAACTTGGCTGAATTTGTCTCTGAATTCTTTCGCGACAGTCGGACAATTTTAGCGCCTTTGGCAAAGTTTTTTTTTCTCAAATTGTTTTTTGCAACATGATCGTTCCGTTACATCGGTCTTGCTCGTGCTCGTACTCCCCCCCGCGCTCCCACACGTTTTTTTGACACGACAAATCCTTATATCCCCCCCCCCCAAAAACCTGTCCGCGGTTTTTAGTCGCCTGATCTCCACACGGAAACAAAATGTCGCAAATTTTTGCCTGAAGCGTTTTGTGCGATTCCGCAACAACAACAAAGAGCTGAGTAAGGGCAGCCACTGACGAAAGACAAAGGAGATATTGGACAGGGAAGAATTAGCGCGTGGTGGGACTACTAATGCCCAATTGCACGAAAGTAACGGAACAATTTCAGAATTCCGCTTCCGATCTTTAGCGTTACAACCACAAACTCTACAAACAATAACTTCAACAGAACAACAGCCCTCCATTTTCTGTCACAAAACAGAACTAATAAACATACCAATAGATCGTTTTCACTGTCACGCAATAAAAAACCATTCAGTGGATAAAGTCAAGAAATTGTGATCTTATTGGAACTAAATAAAGAAGACACTTCTCCAAGTTTTAGGTCTGCGCGTTTTCCCAAACCGCAGATATTCGTCAAAATGTTTCGCAGAAATTTACAGAGCTCAGTATGGAAACGCCATGTTGGTGCACATCAGATGTGCACCAACATGGCGGCCGGAAAATAGTGTAAACATCTGGAACTTACATTGGCTATCTAGGCGACTGACTATCTGTACTTAACAAACAAGCATTTACATGAGCACTATTCCCAATGCTCTAACTTCTAAAAAGGCTACAAATCATGAGATAGGTAAATATTTTTCGACAAATGCGATCGTACCATTATGTCACGCACCGCCATAACTCTGAAATTCAAAATGCTCTGGTTTCCAAACAAAGCACGCTATGGAGCTGTAAAATTGTAAACAGATATAAATATATCGTCTCTTATGCCTCATGAGGATAAAAGCTATGATGGCTCTTTAGTTTTGGATTTTAGAAAGCAGTGACGTCACGTGAAAACGATCTATACCCCACAACTAAGCAAACAAAAGGCGCCAAATATTGTGGCATGGCCAGGGTCCGGGTAACTTCTCATTAATTAGTCACGTTGGGATTTCGTATTTTTTATTTCGGCTAGTTCTTGGTTCTTTGATCTGCAATTTGTTGATAGCAATTGTTTAAAATTGTGGTGAGTACAGGCACTTTATCATCTGCTGGTAGTTTGCTGGGGGGTGGGGGGAGTGAGGGTGTCTTTTACTGACACCTTCGCTTAGCTAGACGTCGAGTTTCCAGTGCCAAATAATCTTGATATTGACTGCATTCCTGTTGGTTCTGCGTTGATTTGGCACCCAGGTACAATCTGCTTGCCAGCTTTTTTTTGGGGGGGAGGGGGGGGGGGAGAGGTGGTCAGAGCTGGGTCTGTCTTTGAGCTTATTTGCAATGCGGTGACAGCATTGCGTGACGAGCAAATAACGAACGCGGTAAGATTGTACTGTGACGGCCGACACGCTTGGGAGCAATGGCCAGCAATCAAATCTAATATTTTGGTGTAGTACGTACAAAGCAAGCAACTATCCACGAATGACTTAGCCGTTGTTGACTTAGGTAGATGTAGTGGTGATCATATGCACCGAAAGATGATCTTCGACCATTGAATACGTTGACAGTTGGCAATGTACATCGGACGTTGTGTAAACAGAAGCAAACTTAACCGCTTAAAATGCAACGAATAGTGAGAGAAACACGTCAAATCCGCTTTTGAAACTGCCTTTTATAGCAAATGAGGTAAGAACATGTCGAAATTCTCAGCTCCATGTCTATTTATTGGTCAATTAAGACATGTGGCGCATGCCAAACCCATAAATTGAAATTCGATGACGCATGGCAGATATTTGCATTTTTAACGTACTTTGAAAAGCTCTCGCGTCGCTCACAATCATTTGCCCAAAGAAATTTTTACAGGAATCTGTAGACCATCCTTCTGCGATTCAACCACCAGAAGCTTAATCCATTTGAAGGTTTCGCACATGGTGAAAATCAATTATCTTTACGAAGTACTTTTAAGTGAACGAAATACATGTCTGCGAAATTTAATTATTTTGCAACCAAAAAATAACGCAGTATTTCCCCAAATCAACCCAGTACATATCTAAACATTGCACAAAAATATTTGAGTGTTTTAAAGACAGAAGAATGATGTAGTTTTGCATGCGAGGCTCTCAAAGTTGTTTAATAAAATGGCGCGTCAAATTTTTAACAGGATTTGGTAATTTGCATATTTTTTTGAAATGAAAGGATATTTTGCCAAAAAAAACTTTCCAGTGGTTTTTGTCATGCCCTAGCCTATCTACCATAAAAATATGAGCGAAATCGAATTTTTGACCCTTGCCGAGTTATTTTCCATATTTATGGACAGGGACTCTTGAAAGAACTACGAAACACATGTAAACGATACATGGCTTTTACAAAACAAATTACCTGGATCGTTCGATCATTTGACCTTAACTCCCTCTTGACAAGGCAAACATCGGAGAAAGTAGCCCTCAAGTCTGGCTTTGACAGCCTTTCAGAGAGTTTTCTCCCGAGTACTTTTGCCCGAATCATCAGCGTTTTGCCCGAAAAATTTCAAAAACTTCTGTAACTGGGGTGGGGGGGGGGGGGGTTGGGGGGGTGGGGCTGCAGCCTCCCTCGCCCCCCCGGCTCGTACGCCTATGACTGTAATGGTAAAATCTGACAATATTTGTCGAACTCAAGAATATAATTCTCTATTTGACGGTTACAAATGAACTTTGGACTGCCGCTACTAATGCATTTAGCGCGACGGAACTAAATAAGACTCCATTTGCGTTTGGTATATTTGATTTTATTATTTTACTCCTATAGAAAGCGCTTCATTTATTGGCAATTTCGGCATCTCTTGAGAAGAGAGTCGATTATCGAAATATTTACATTCTTCAATTCAAAGCAGCGTCAGAGAAAGTAAACATGAAATTGAATCTAGAGGAAAACAGTTTCAGTGAGTTGTTGTTAATTTAGTTTGATGTAGTTACCTCAACCTAATTAATTTAAAAATGGCTAACCATGGGGTCTTTTCTGTTTGATCTTGTCAGTGTTGCAACTTGAAAGTTACACTCAGCCAATCCATAAATGAATTTGACCACAAGATGTCATTATTGAATTTGTGGGAAAAGCCGGTTTGTGTCAGTACTTAGCCGAATCAACGCAACAATAATAGCGGTAATAGTTTTTTTCTGCGAGTTATGCCTCATTGATGTGAGACTGTCGAGAATTCTGTTTAGAATAATAAGAAAAGAAAGTAGAGGAAAGTTTTAACAACCTGCTAATCACACAGTAATCAACGAAACGGAATAATGAGGTAGAAATCCATATTTTTTAATCTCTTTTTCTCATGAGCCGCGGCACTATCTGAGCGTAATGTTGACCCTTTCAAAAGTGACCAATGTCGATCTTACAAGTAAAAGACACAAGGTGTAATGAGTTTTGGGAAGATAGGCAATGTTCCTGATAATGCCCTTCTGATAGTTATTACAATCATTAAGCTAGAATTACGTCTGTACGGAGCCGGAGGCAATCGATTGTCTGTAGAAATAGTGATTTCTCACAGGATGTTCTGGTGCCTCGAGTGGAAACGGAAACACCGAACTAAAACAACTCGTCGTTATTGCAAATGAGATTGTCGCCTAGTGGTCAAAATGTGTCATTAACAGAAAAAAAAAATGACCGTGAATGTTTCCAGCGTAACCGTTCGTATCTTTCAAAACCGTAGCTTCATATTGTTGCGCAAATTAAGCAACTGATAAAATGCTCAAACTAAGGCGGGGTTCAGTGACACTACTTTTGACATGAATTGGTCTGTCTGTCTACGGCCGGGATCACTCCGTAGACAGACCACTCCCTAAGATGCAATATATTTTATATTTTACTGGCCATACACTTCCCACTTTCCAACCGAATAATAATAAATAAATAAGCAAAACAAAAAAAAAATTCTCAATGATATTGGCCCATAAATTCAAGTTTGATAATAAGACCTCTCAAATCTGAAGCTCATGGCTTGCTTATATTTAGATGTACTCATTCAATGATCTAATATCCAACTGACAATTACACCATTGTATTCCATTTTTAAGTTTCCTAGCACTGAAGAGCTTTTTTGTATCATTAGCTATAGGGGGTTTCTCCAGATATGCATTTTAAAATGCCGGCCGGGCAGCATTTAGTTCCCAACTACATACAGAACTCGTATCTTGATTTGTGGCCGTGATAGCGGAGCAGGTTTTCTTATGCCGTGCTGGTTACCACCGGTTTTCTTATACCGTGTTACAAAACATCATCCTTCGTATAATCAACATAACAATATAACATCAAATTTAGCATGTTTCAGGAACTGATATACGGGAGATATGACCGACAATATATAAAGTCTTCGGGTTAAGATAACTCAGTATATTTAACAAACAAAAAAGCCTAAGCCGTGTATTACACTGTGATAAAACACGACGTGCATTTGAGAACACGAGGGAAATGTAGAAAACACGAGCCACACAGGCGAGTGTTTCTACATTTCCCTCGTGGTCTCAAATGTCCAGCGTATTTTATCACAGTGTAATACACGGCTTAGGCTTCTTCATTTGCTTTATGATATAGCTTTTACACGACGCGAGAAGAAACAACAAAGCACAGATCGACAAACTGACGCAATTTAATCCCACTAAAGTGCTACATGCCGAGTCTTCAAAACTTTCTGCTGCTTCGCAGAGAACTCCATCACAAATTTCTTCAAAGAAAATGTTTTTCGCCATCTCTAACAAAAATGTTGTCGAGAGGTAATGTGGCGAAAAGCAATAAAACACGCTTTTTCTATGTTTTTTGACCAATCAGAGCTTGCACAGGGTCCTATCTATATTATAAATCTACATAGTGACCCTGCATTGCGCCTTCAAGGCCCTGATTGAACAACGGCAGATAAAAGAACCAAACTCTAAATATTAAAATGATTCAGGAAACACAATGTGTCGGCCGTATTGTTTAGCGTATTGTTTTTACCACGCACTAAAAGCTTCATTTGCCGAGTTCAATTACGAATCTACAGCTGTATACATAAGCAAAAAAAAATTATAATAATAATAATTTATTAATATCTTGTCTATCTTGCACGAAGATGACTGATATTTCTCACAGGACTTTGAGGACATTTAAGTATATCTTACTAATATGGACATTTATTTCATCACAAAACAAGGACAGTTGATTGTTGATTAACAGACTCGACCCGAATACAAATGACGGGATCGGCGAAATTAATAATGCTGTGGATTGATTTCACCGGGATTAAACCAAAACTGAGACACAAAAACTGACAAAAAGGGTTAAACCACAACTGAGACACTGACGTTTTAAAAAGAAAACTAGCAAAGCTTACCTTTTTCTGCTCCTCTTCAATCTATCTTCTCTACGTCGTTATTGTTCTGAACCGAAACAGAAATCTGCAAACGAAATGGATTAAATCACTTCATTCCAATTCAACAAGACTGCCATTTTGAAAGATCTAGATAATCGCTGCTTTAAATATATGTCATTATCTCGATATCAAGTCGATATAGCACACAAACAGAGACAGTTCCACTTCTCTATTTTACACTACATCTCAAGTAAAAAGGAAACTGTCATCGCGCTCCGATAGGTCCCCTCGGTTATTGATGGGTAAATCAACTGATTCAAAACGCAATTATGTTTTCTCTGTCTTCCCCAAATAGCACCCTTCGTTACTGTCTAGCTAACACGCAATGTTCTCCAACACACAAAGAAGAAGAAAGAAGAGTTAAACCTTAAAAGAAAAACTAATACCTCAATCTTCCGCTAATCATCCTCTTTCGACAGCTCACTGGCCAAAAGCAGTATCATCTAGATTAATGTGTTTTGTAATTTCTTAATTTTATTCCTTGCTGTTTTATTTCCCTCTTCAGCCTGCCACAACAATCGAAGGGACATTTATTCAGCTGCGAAAGCCGACAAAGCTACGCGCACGGAACCAACCAAAGAAAAAAAGCTTATTCTCCGGGACGGGAGTGAAATGATAACTTCCTATTATATACTGAAATAAACATTACGTAAGCAGTCTAATACATCAGTTCAGCGTTAGTTATTACTATCATTAAAAACAGGTAACCGCGCTATTCGTTGCTTGGAAGTGACGGCAATTTCAGGAATTATTCGTCATTTAGTAATAGAGATAGGTATTAATTTACCAAACACGCTGTTTTTTTTATAAAGAAAAAAAAGAAGGTACACTTTTCCTTGTGAATCCGTTTTTTTCGCGGCCATGGTGATATTGAGTCCCGTTTCCAAAATGGTAATAAGCAAAACACTTCCTTGCTGTTAATATTGAACATTAACACCACGTTGGTTGTGTGTTTTTGATCTGAATTAGCTCCCCTCTATCCCTAAATATGGGCTTTAAAAAAGCAACTTACGGGTCGCGGGAGCTTAATTCCAGAAAAAAAATCTGTCAGAAAATGTGTTTTTTTTTCAAACAGTGACTCGCAATTGAATGTCCAACAAGATGGCAATGATTGTTACATCAGTGTCGATCAGTGTTTTTCCACTTTATTTTGGAAAATGGAAATAGCTAAACGCATTTCCAAGCACTGTGGAAGTCAAACAAGACATCGAACAAGCAATGTAAAACATGTTAAACTGACGTACTTCTGAAATAAGCTCCGTTTAACCATTTGACTAAATTTGCGTACGGTAAACAAGACCGTTTGCCTTACCTAGATTGAATATACTTGAATTACTGGTGTGACTTGACAAAATGGCAGATTTCAAAAACTCGGACCGTAACTGAAATTTGAGAGCCTATTAGACAAATTGATGTCGCGGAGAGGTAGTTTCCTTGCGTAAATCGCGAAGCATCGTTCGACTTCTACAAAATCGAAACAACGGAGATCGATCGTGTGTGATGTGACGTGTGAAGATTGTTAATGACTCCCTAGAAGTCGAATGAATTTCAAGAAAAGTCATCAAATGATTTCTTTCGTAATTAATTATTTTGTCAGAGGTGTTTCGCAAGCTTAAAACGAACCAATAAGAAAACAAAATTCGTTAAAATGCGAACATCCTAATTGCTGTTACGGCAGCAAGTGGGACATTAACAAATTCAGCTGACTAAAGTGTACAAGTTGAATAAGAAACGGGGCACGTATTTTGGAGATGAATAATCGTTAATCATGTTGGGCGGTTTGAAAGCGGAACGAATAAACTTTGTCTCGACGGATTGTTTGCTTTTTAATTTCTTAAAAGAATAATGACTTAAACAAGTCACTGTTCCTTGTTTTTACCAAAGCTATTCATTCTAAACAGCAAGAAGTTAAATCCTCAGTTATTCAAGGACTGATTTACAGGAACTGAATGAAACGCTTAAAAGTAGCTGCTATTTTTTGGTAAATCTTATCATCACACTATGGAGACAATGGCTTCCCATTCTCAAATTTGTTGTCATTTTAATGAAAATTCTCCGCTGGCGGCCATATTTGACTAAATTTAATTGACTAAAGAGCAAAAGATTTGAAACAGAGAACGTCTTCATTTTACGGCTCAGCGATAAAAAATTGTTATTACTGAATCGATTTGTTGTGAGCCAGTCAATGGTGGAATTATGTTGGGCTCCTATTTTTTGAGAATTTCAAATAATAAAATAATCACTTGCTACTTTTTATGTTACCATGTTAAAAACTGTTTTAATGGTTGTAATTTAACGCCTCTTGACTTTGACCGTTTTCAATTTTTGTTTGTGTTTATAAATGAGAGTCTCCACTGAAAAGCTGACTGCCTGACTGGTGCCCATTCCGTCCTCCACGAGAAAATTCTAGCACGCCAGGGATCATGGTCATAGGAAAGCGCCTCAAGACCATTTGGTCCAAAACTGTAAAAGCCAACCCGTTTCTACCACTCTGTTTTAAGTGAGAATTGAATCAGAAAATAGTTTTTGTATAGCCTGGCTGAGATATTCATAGTCTTTTGGTAAACATAGGCCGCGATCCATTTGACCAAAATTTCCGGAAATTCCGGTACAAAATCAAATGGAACATAACGTTTCTGGAAATTCGTTTCGAAAATTGTGGACAACCTCCGGAGGTTGTCCTTTTTTCTGAAAATTTGGAAATTTCGGAAATTTCCTGTTCCATTTGGCATTTCTACCCGGTTAGGAATCGACCCCAGTTTCTTTAGTCGTGAAAAGCTACAAGATGGCGGCGAGTAAGTCTGTCGAGTCGACACTACACTGGATGCAAAATGATCTGCCACGGCTCGAGCCTGTTCTTGATCGAAAACGAAAACGTTAGGCCGGATCTGATTGCCTGGAAAATTGTGGACTGGTCGTTCCGCCGGAATTTCAGTCCTGTGGGTCAGTTCGCCCGGTTTGCATACTCTTTCGCGAGAGAAGTTCGTAAGTTTCTCTCATAAATATCAAGGAAGAGTTGAATTCTGAATGCTTTTTAAACTTCTCCACACGAAGCAGCTTAATACGGCACTCAAGACAGCCACTTCATCACGATCCCGCATCCTTTTTTTAATTCTTGGTGGGAAATGTGCTCAAGCGGGAATAGAACAAGATCGGTTCGGCCTGGTGGAAAATACCGTTCCATTCAACAAACGAAAATTTCGGAAATTCAAACCGGGATTTTTGGTCAAATGAAACGCGCCCATATAGTTCACTGGAAATTTATCGATAAAATCTGACAGATGAATAGCAGATTTATCGGTATATCTCCTCCTCCTCCAAGAAAAAACAAAAACAAAAAAAAAACAACGGGACCAAGATTTCAAACAAAAGAAATATCTTATCTTACCTTGTGTTATCTATATTGATCTTTTGCAGCCTTACCAGTTGAAAACCTGCCATATTGTAATGGCAGTTTTGTGACTTTCTCCCCTTTCTGATTGGCTAATTAGCCGAATATTTCAGTGTTTACTTCTTCCTGTGGGCTAACACGAAAGTCTCAACTGTAAAAGCCCTGTAAGCAGTGAACAAACTTTGCAGTTGATCGAGACCATCTGCCCCGAGAAGCTTTTAAAATTTGCTTGCAGATAAATCAATATCTTAGGAAGTATATCACTTTATACAAAGAAAAGTCGTATCTTGGAATCACGTAGTAAGTTTTAATAGGCCATTAAAGCTGGAATACTGCTAATTTACCAGCACTAAAAACTTCAATATCCTGTATATTGAAACTGGAAACTGATGAGCTCGCCAATGTGACGCGTATCGATGAGTTTTATACCTAATGTTATTACATGGCTCGGAGGTTTTTTATCACATTATAGATTGCGATAACCGGAAAACAGCCCAATTCGTCTTATAACACTCAACTTCATTTAATTAATTTAAAATGTTTTATATTGCAGTTGTTTTTTATTCCACCATCAACAGGAGAGACGAACGACTTATATTTATACAGAGAACATCTTGTAATTGGGTTTTTGCTAAACTGAGTCTATATATATATATACCAGACACCATGGCCAGTGAGAATTCATCAAAAATTCAGGAAGTAGAAATCACATTATGGAATACAATATGCAATTAACAAAAAAAATAATTATACCACAGCAAACTTCGCCCAATTTCGTAGATTCTTTGTTCCGTCTTACACTGAGCGAAGATTTTCTTGTTAAAAGTCTTTGGCTGCTTAACCGGACCTTCTTATTTGGTAATCTGGCACGCCCATACTCGTTCTTGCTGAATTTCTAAACTTTCTCCAGCCTCTGAGACACTGTTTATTACTCTTTGAATATGAATCTCATTACAAACTAGAGGACGTAATTTTCCTTGCTCGTCGGTGTTAGACATAACATCTTGCCACGGGCACCGAGAATCTATCTTGCCACTTATTTTGTTGAACGTTTTCTTCATATCACTCTAACAATGCTATAAAACGGGCGTTGAACATACTTCATGTACTCCTGGTACGGCATACAGAATTTAACGAGCAAGACAAAAGTGCAGCTGATTTTCATAAACGCACAACTAAACTTAGTCCATCTCAGCACGGTACCCGAAGACGTCAGATTTTTTGCACGTTGACTATTGAAAATTTTCAAATAACAAAAGCATTAATGAAAAACAATACAGAAAAAAGCCATGTTTATAAATATTCGAAGATTGCGATATTAATTTTTACGGCAGTTCACTGACTGAGGGACAAATTAGTAAAACCAAAATAAGGCTCTTTAAAGTCTTATTTGTTTTTGGAAGTCTTCAATATTGTTTGGGAAGTCTTCAATATCCGGTGTTATATGAATGTGTAGTACTAGTGAAAATTTGACAACGTTGTTTAAACACATTTTGACCACTGAGTAACTAAACTTGAGAATATAACACAAAAGATTCTCCCACCTTAGGTGCTGTTGTGTTATCTGCGAGTAGCGAACTAGATAACGGGAGTTCACGCAACCACACAAGACAAAATTAATCACAGTGGGCTATCTCGAATTGTCTTAAAAACAATAAACACCGGAATCATTTTGCTAGATAACCTTTCTCATCATGTCGTTCATGTTTTCCGAAAGCGAAATAGATGTTCGCCTTAGAGATACCGCATTATATTCCATAAATAATGATCAGTGATTGATGAGTATTTCATTATTTATAAAACGCTGAAAAATCGAGTCGTGAATTAGGTCAAGAAAATGACCTATCTTTTAACTTCCGTGCAAAATTGATTACATAGAACCTTGCAGTTGCTTAACCTCGGCACCGCTAGAGAGATAAAGCAAATAGAAATCCACAGAACAAAACAGCCTAAGATTAAAAAGAACAATACAGAGCTTGCTGAGAAATAGAAAATCTGATGGCGAAGGGAAAAAAACAAACAATTCGATGATGCGGTCTAAATGCTTATTAAAAACAATAAAGGTTTCCCTAACTCATATCATTATGTAGGTGGTAGACACCAGACAAATCTTAGAAATAACCACAATGTTTTCATCTCAGTGAACAGCGAATCATATGCTGAAGAATCAATTATTAATCTTTGATCATAAAAATCCTATTTTCCCTAAAAAAAATATTCCTAACAAAATGACAAAAATAAGAAGAGACCTTGAGATTTCTTAGCTGTGGAATCATATACTTTTTTTGCTGTTGAAGATTTCCACGCTTGCGGATCAGTCTAATGACCAGACAACTTACCTTGCAAGGTAACGACCATGTTTGACGACCTACTGAAACAAGGAAGAGTTTTTAAATCCTTTATATTCACGAGATTAACACAAAGGTGCTAATGGAGATAATATTCCCGTGCGGTGTGCGTATGATACTCTCAATCATTATTATTATTCCAACCAATCAGAGGTGTCAATTCGACCCTGACAAAAAGCATTGGTGTCCCTATCAAATTACAATCACCTGGCATTAAAAGCAATAGGATAGATTTCATCTTGAAAGCAATTTTGAGCCATCCTATTTTTTTTATGATTCGAACTAATCTATTGTGTAGACATGCAATAAAATGGTATTCGATTTGGTCCAAAAGGTATGCATTTTAAACTGTCCTATTTTATTACAAGTGCATGTTTTAAAAGAACTTATATGGGACTTCAGCACGAGATTTGGTGGCTCCTGACTACAATAGCGATTATTTAATAGGACATTTCCGAGTTACCTTTGCCTCAAAACAAGTCTTCGTGAGAATCCATTCATATGAAAATGAGTTCCCCCTACAGGTTAATTTTCATGCAAATCAAACTCATTTTCATGTGAAAGGTTTTTGCACAAGGACTCGTTCTGAAACAGAGGCTCAAGGTATCTCGAAAATCGCCAATTCTCTTTTGAATAACTTAGGAAGAGAAAAAAGCTACAGAGAAACTCACACTGTTAAATGTTTCCTAAAATGTGATTCAATACGGACCCATAATCACAAACATACCAGCCTCAACAAAACCTTCTGTTTCCACTCGAGCAGCAAAAATGTAATTTATTCCTAATGTTGTTTATAGTCTTCATACGCTGTTTTATCCTTCATTTTTTGCCTGATATTCCTTAGATCTTGGATCCCAAAGAGTAAGAAGCGTAGCACCACAATACGTTTCATTACATTGGAATGGTACCACTTAAGGGTTTATCCTCGTCAGTTATAGAACGGCGTTACTTGGTTTTTAACCCAATGCCTGGGGACAAGACTAACCCCTCCACAGAGAGAGCTCCTTCATTAAAATTGAGAAAAAATAAACAGCGAGAAAAGTATAACCGCACGTATCTGCCCCTCTACCCAGTCTCTTCGCGGTCTATACATGTATCTTTTTACTCAGTCTTGATAAAGTAGTCTTCGCGGTGGAGAGAAATTCTTATTGCGCAACAAAATATTTTATGGTGATATTTAAGAGCGCGTCTATATTCAAGAACGCGTCTATCTGTCAATCAGTTAGTTCTAACCCTAAGTAGTTTAGAAGTAGTGAAAACGATGAATGTAAACTGATGCGCTAGTTTGATTACCGACCGAGCAGAACAAAAATACAATCTTTTGACATTACATAGTCTTATACTCACTGCATTCTCCGTCATTAAATTAAAGACCTGGAGCCTTTTATTAAAGGAGTGACGTCACGGTTTGTGCACCTTGAAAAGTTCAGCCTTAATGTTTCAAGTTCGTTGTTTATAATCCGTGTCAATCTTATTCACCTTTAACCATCCTTGTTCCTTTATGTGTTATTATTATCTCTTTGGTGTTTTTCTATTTTAGTAAGCTACCATTTTTAGGTTTCCTTTAATTTAAAAATAGCAGATTTTGTACGTGGCCAAACTGACTTAAAATGCCGTGACTGGGGCCCTTTAATAGCTCAATACTATAGTTCTTTCTTTACAGTTGTGTTCATGCATAATGTAAAGAAAGTATGTTCGATTATTTCTTGTGGAAACATCTTCCTTTCTTCGCGAAAAGATTCACAACGTCGACTTCAAATTCCTCGTTTTTGTGACCGGCCTGAAATCGTGGAAACACTTAGCCCATTTGCACTTGTATCTTCATTTTTCCTAGCGCACAAATTTGGCAAACTTGCCTTGAAGTCAGGAATCTTTAGCACGTAAAGGACTGGATTCAACAACGAATTGGAATAATGTAGTAACTTAGTGACATAGAATACGTGAAAAGGAAAAGTGCGGCTGGCAGAGAATTCGTACACCATAGTGACAATGACGAACGGCAACCACGCGACCAAGGACACTGCTGTGATTAGGAGGCAAATACGGGACAATGAAGACTCTTTCTCCACCAATCGTTGCTTGACGCTCTTGTGAACGATTCTCACTTTCCTCCAGATGATTGCGTATGAGACGCAGATAAGCAACAGCAGCGCTGCGAGGACTGGGATCCACATGCCAGCCTTGATACCGCGAGGAGTCGAGTAGAGGAAGGCATTGGGAAAATTGATCACCACGAGATGAAGGGACGGGATCGAGCCGGCGGTCATCCAAGCGATGATCGTGAAGAGGACGTACCAGCGTGACTTCAGGGTGCGATAGTTAAAGGGCCGCAAGGTAGCGTAGAGTCGCTCCAGCGCGATCATAGCAAGGAACACGATCGAGGCGAAGCCTGCAAACATGTCGAAAAACAAAGTGACGTCACCATGAATCCAAGATATCGCGCGCCACACTCTGAGAGCTGCCCCAAAGTTGATGACAAACAGTGGCATGGCTAGAACCCCCACAAGCGCATCTGATATCGCAAGGTTGATCATTAAATAGTAACGTCTCTTGCGGAGTTTACCGCTCGCCACAAAAACTAATGTTGCAAACAGGTTTCCTGCGGCAACCAGGACAGCTTCTATTATAAAGAGGCTACACCAGACAATGGCTTCTGGCTTTACAGTGAGAGGCTCGTCACTGAGGGTGCAGTTTAAATCAGTTTGATTCCAGAAAGCATCTTTTTCATCTGTCTTATTTTCCATGTTGAGCAGTGGATGTACTTCATATCAGTTCCAGACGACTGATCTGTGGAATAATAGACTATTAATGCGTGAAGACTTCATGGTGCTTAAGTATTCAAACTGACACAATGGCGTTAGAGTCAGGAACATTTAACCTGCATTAGATAGTCTCTAGATAGTCTTATACGCCTTCGTATGATAAGACCAAAAATAAATCTGAAATGTAAATACTGTCGGATTTAGAATAGACAATGGCACAGACTGGGCTGTCATATCTTCACTGTGAATTGATTTGCAGGAATCCAAATTGAACATATTACGAGCTGAATTAATCAAATAATTTCATAATTGTTTGCCCTCTCACCCTACGTACGAAAAGGTCGGAAAAGGGTGGGGTTGGGGAGGTTTGTTTTTGGCTATGGTAATAGGAAGAGGAAGAACCCTGAAAACGCGCACATCATATAGCGTAAAAAGTGAATCAACATTTTACCTTCGAATTTCGCAGTTGTCTAGATCTGTACAGTACGGCTATGGCTCTAAAAACGTGCTCAGGTTTAATATGTGAAGACAGCGTTCAATCCCAAATAGAAATACGAAAAATTAGCCGTCGTCGTTCGCGTTCCCAAGACTTCGTAGAATTTGGTCATTTCACGTTGTTATTTTACAGAGGACGGCTGCGAAATGTACAAAGATTTAAAACGCACGTGCATAGC
Source organism: Micromussa lordhowensis (assembly GCA_964020085.1). Classification (NCBI taxonomy): domain Eukaryota; kingdom Metazoa; phylum Cnidaria; class Anthozoa; order Scleractinia; family Lobophylliidae; genus Micromussa; species Micromussa lordhowensis. Next base: position 1,609,409 of record OZ026605.1, on the reverse strand, counting down.
CATTGTTCTACTCATTAAACCCTTTGTTTGGTAACGTTCTCGTTGCCGTTGTCGCGGTGTGGTTTGCTTAAGCTCTCTTTTAGAAGCCTGGCTAAAACATGCTATCTATAAGTTATGCACACGAAAAACAATACATAATGGCATGCATAATTTAGTAGAGGGATATATGGAAATACCGCCAAATGATCGAAAGCCATGCCATCCTTTTTGCGGCTTGTGTGAACTTGCTAATTTTAATCCAACTATTGAAACATGAAATATCGGTTTACGTGTCAGTTCAGTCCCGGCCACTAACGACGTGATGGCTAAGACGAAACGAATCACTCCGAGCAATTGACCATCGATGACGTTTTTGTTGACATGAGGTTTCGCGCTGAAACTTTGATACTGTGACTACTTTACAGATTACCTTTAAGTAAACCTTCGAGATTGCGGTTTGACTGATCTGACTTATAAAAGTTGTCATTAAATCAAAGTTAGACAAAAAAGTACGGAGATGTCCTCAGTTTTGTATTACAGCGATCTGTTTGGACTGCTTACCCTCAACCTTTGCAAGTTCGTTCAGCACAAAGGAAACACTGTCAGTGCATGCGATGGACAACAACAGAGAGATACAAGTAGAGTTGATCTTCACTCACCTTTAAAGGGTCTTTGGTGACAAGAATGCCATTTCAGAGATCAGAGATTGCGAACTTTTCTCTCTTTGCCAACACGTTTTTGACGACCAACAAACCAACAGTCAATTTCGGAGCGAAGACTACAAAGACCAGGAATTTACCTGAGCCAATCAGATCCTTAGAATGGTACAATGAGAATGTGTCCATGGAAAGTGTGCATTCATCGAACGCAAATTCACAATAACATACTTGCAACATTGTTAAGTGACTAGGATATCTGTGTAACAATCAAGTTTGTCGCGTCAATCCATTCTTGTAAGCAGACGTGACAATTTTAAAGGGTAGGCAATTTGAATTAATCTCCATGGCCATGCATTCCGGCACAAAACGGAAATAAAAACAACGTAATGGTGTCGGAAACATTTCTGATCTAAGGTAATTCCTGTCGCTTTTTACTGACAGAGCCTGGGGTCGAGTCAGCTGAGTGCAAATGGCTCAGTCGCTGTTTCCAAGCTTCCCAGGCTTTGGCAAAAGAAAGGAGGACTGGGCTTGAAATGGAAATGAAGTGACCTCAGGGAAAAGAACGAAATGAACCGGATAACTTTTGGCAATTTGGGGCCAAATCCAACAACCTTCAACCGGAAAAGTTATCGTTGAATTCCTAAAGCAAACAAAATGCTGTGTAGCTTGACCGCTAGGCGGGAATCTATCTGTGTTTTCAGGCAAGGAGTGTATGAACCTTATACAGTAGCCCAGGCGGAGAAACTCAGCAAATCAAAGTTTTATACGGAGAAGCTTCCCAAGTAGTTCATACCCCAACCCAGCTTTATATACTGTTTTTGGCAGAAAAGGTAAACCCTTTCGGACACGTTACCTGTTATCAATGATACCCCTTTCACACACATTTAGTAGAAATTAACTGTACACCCCTTCTCTAAACGTTTCAACTGAGAAGTTAAATTAGGTGCGTCTGTTCAAGATATTTAAGGGGGCAGTTTTAAATACTGGAATAACAATTTTTGCTACCCTTTAATTCTCTTAACTGGTGGAACTTCTCTTTAAGCTCGAAAACATACCCTGTGTGGTCCACTATAAAGACTGAGTACCCATCTACCCCTCTCGGCAGGGCATAGGAAACCGTATAAAGTTGACTTTAAGTTTTGGCTTTCCAAAGTGCACGATACATTTGATTAGGAAGATAGTTTATTAGTTAAAACCATAAGGTATTATTACAATAACTATCAAGCTCTTTTAGCTAGCTTTTCAGTAACGCTGTACAATTTACACAAAACAAGTGCCGGTGTCGTGTGAAGCATAAGAACCAACAAAACGGCAATTCTCCTTTTAAGTGTCATCTATTATGGCTATACAACGGTGTACATCTATGCTACTGATACGGTTAAAATCAGAAAAACATTTGCATGTGTCATTTCGTTTTTTCAAAGTCGTGTCGCGCCAATTTTATTTCATTCAATTCAGTGATACACTTTGTTTGTTAAGTCCAAGGCAGTAAGGGTTTTGATAAGATGCAACTGCATTCTTAAATAACAACTTTTAACAGATACTACGTAAATTTATCCAATAAATACATTTTTTTTCACTTTACCCAAGACTTGTCTCACTGTTGAGCCCGAACTGGTCACTAGTAATGTGTAACTGATCATCTTCTTCGTCGTGTTTAATTACAGAAACGAATTTAATTTTTATAAATTCTGAAACACTTGGGAAGAAATATTTCAATTTCGGAGAGGTTGACAGGAAGATTTTCTGACTTTCTAACAATCATTTCCACAACACGGAAATGGATCCTATTTATTCATAATCTACTTCATTGCACACTACGTCGGAGGAATTTGAAAACAGTGTTTTCTCTCTGAAAACGCATCAAATGTTTCCGTCCAAACTACGCCGGAGGAATTTAAAAACACAACAATCACCGGTTATTTTGGATTTGTGTTCGAGGAGACTTCAGGCAGGGAAATCAAATGATAGTCATGACCACATCGTTTTCGACAAACTCTGTTTTCAAAATGTTTGCCGTCCACACGAAAACGTAAAGCCGGCGTTTTCAAAAAGCTCCGTTTCCGTGACGGATTAGTGTGGACGGTTGGCCAAACCGTAGAACTAAAGAGGCGTTTTCAAATTTCTCCGGTGCAGTGCGGACGCCGCCTAAGTAGATAGTAGTATGAAAATGTGTTAGACTTAACAAACAGATTACGAAACGGCACGCACTAAAACCTAGGATAAACGCCACGAAAAGTTACTAAGCTTTGAAATTTTTTAGGAGAACTGAAGTACAACCAAAATATACATACTTAAGTAATTTATTTTCCGATCCAAAGTTAAATACACAACCCCCGCATCTGTTGAAAATTTCAAACTGTAATTTTAAAATCTAAAAATACCTAAATGCGAAAAAATAAAATAAAATACCGCACTATCGTAATCTACCATCGGTTTTAACCTTGCCTAATTCCGATTTGGGGTCTGGTGACCTCGAGCTCCACAATGTCGATTCACAAGGCGAAATGTCTTCACAGCCCGGAATTTTCCCACTTATCGTACAAGACGCCTCTACAGTCCAAAAATATTCCGCAACACTATCTACCCAGGCATCAAGCTCTGACCCAGCCTTCCTGGAATTTTCCGCGGCCTGCTTAGCAAGCGCCTCGGTGTTGTTAGCTTCGCGATCAAACTCAATGAGGAAATCATTTGTGTTGTAAATTCCCCCGGGGGGACCACTGTTAGCTGCGACAGCGTCTTGGGCGCTAATGGGCTTGCCTTTTGAGAACGCTAATGGCACGACAAGGAAATTGGTCTGCCCTATCACCATATCTTCGCCTTTGTGCGAGAAGATCATTTTTATGGTCCATTTTCCAGGCCGCATGGGTTTCTTGAAAGTGGGCTTGTGAAAAGACACCACCCAATTTTCTACCACGCGCATTTCATAAATTCCCGTCACCACATTGATTGGGTCCACCCACATGAGTTTCACATCAAATGGCTTGCCGTGAACCCAGCGATGCACCAAAACAGGGTCATCCATGGGACCCATCAGATGCGCCAAGTTACGGAAGACCCTTTCTTTTTGGTCCCAAACAGTTCCTACCTAAAAACGAGAAAAAACAGTTAGCATAAACGGGTAAAGGGTTTCACTGATATACCGTGCAACCAGGAAACGTTATGATATCAAAAATTCCCGTATCATCGGAGAGGCTTTCGACTAACTTTGCCTGTTTTGGTTTTGCGTTTGTCAAAATGTACGAGTGGTGAAAAATGTCGTACAAAGATGTGTTTTTCACCAATGAAGAGCAAAATCCAAGTCTATCTTGACTTGAATAACCTTCGATTGGCGACGTTGCGTTCTTTTTTGCGCTCGATGCACGATGATTACCAAAAACAAAGACGGAACAGGAGAAGAGGCTAAATTCTCTCCTGGCCATTGCTTACTTATGGCGTGAGACGCTGTTTGTTTCTTTTGTTGTTGTTGTTTTCGTTTCCGAGCTCTGCATGTAATTCTAGTCTGAAAATGGCGTAAATCGTTTGTAGTACATATCGTGTCGTCTATATAGTAGGTATAATACTACACATGAAAAAATTACTCGATTCGGATTGGCTGAGAGCAGTGCAGTTCAAGTGTAACACCAGTGCAAAAAGTGTAACACAAGTGCAAATTACTCATCGTAATTCTAGATAATGATTGGCAGAAAGACAATGAGAAATTTTGTAGGCCAATGATATCATGTAAAACAATGACAAAAAATTCGAACGGAAACTCTGAAAAAAGTTTTCTCGAATGCGAAAAAAATGGCTTCAAGAAACATCTTCCGGCAATTTTCTGCGCGACTTTTTTCATGTTTGTATTATTGATAAGTAGTCATACGGTTTTTTCGTTCAATTTGAAATTAATTTGCACTTGTGAGTTTTTCAAAAAGCTGACATTGCACTCGCCAAAGAGGCTCGTGCAATTTCAGCTTTTTGAAAAACTCACTCGTGCAAATTAATTCCAAATTGAACTCGAAACTATATGATTACCTATTCCAATACAGTTGCTCGGATCAACCTTAATGTACTGAAATTATCAGCTGGTAATAAGCTTTTTTTGTTACCTCTAATCCAACAAGTCGTTGTGGCCCGTTGCTCATGTTCAAATTCAACAGCTCCTCATGGCTTAACGGAGCCAGCCACGACTCCAACCTTACATTCTGTTTACCGCCATTGCTTGTTCTATACTCAACGTCATACAAAGCCAACAGCCCTCCAAACTGATCGTGCTGACTAAGAACTGTCACTTCCTTGATGGCTCCAACGATTCCATCAGAACAACTGTGGCTTTCGCCATCTTGTGCGGGAGACGTTTTCAAGCTTTTCGCTCCCAGTCTAACGAAAGATTGGAAAAATGTTCTAAACACATCGCTGGCTTTTGTGACGGAGTCTTCGTAGTGGTAAATATTTTCCCAGTAGTAGTTAAGCCCCGGCGTGTCCGGGGGGTACGGATCATACAGCCAGGCATCTAGCTGATTGATAACCTCTTGGTTGACGATAGCCTCGAACTTTCGCGCAAAGTAGTTAGTTCCCTGACTCTAAAAAGAAAGGAAAAAAAAACACAAGGCAAACTTAAGGGAGAATTCCTGGCGGTAACGTAAAGTCGGTCAGTTAATAGTCGATCAATAATAACTGAACGACTGTCGACTCAAATCACAGCATGCCAAGGGCAGTCTGATATTACATCCAAGTTGCTTCACCTTAAAACCTGGTTTGCATCTACATTTAACTGGTCTGGTTTGATTGCTTTGGTAATGATTAAATTGTCACCTTTAGTCGAGGCATATCTTCGGGTTTGAAGTCATTTGGCGAGCAGCCACACCAATCTACAATGTGTTTGTACTGACAGCGACAGCCCAGCTTCCGCTTCCAGTTGGTGTGGCGAAAATTCGTGCGGATGAATGTCTCACAATAAGGACCATTCCTCAATACAGTGTGAAAGAAAGACTGCAAAAAACAAAGCAGGTAAGATTTGGACTTTGAGTTGCAAAAGCACGTTTAACTTTGGTAGTGGAATCCCGATTTCTCAAACCCTCATTTTTTCGAACCTCCCGATAACTCGAACCAAAAGTTGTTTCCCCTCCTCAGTAGAACACTGCAATTTTACCCCCGATTTCTCGAACTCCCGATTTCTCCAACCAATTTGCGTTTCTCCCGCAAGTTCGAGAAATCGGGATTCCACTGTAATTTAACTTTGGTCATGAATGTAATGGCAATAGTTTCCGAGATGAGGAGAGGTGGGGAGTTGTTTGGCAGACTCTTGATAAAGAATTCAATTCTTGTAAAGGTCATAGTGCTGGGTTCTTTCTCTCAATGCCTTTCTCCCGCCAGGTGTGTAAAAATGAGTATTGGGACCTGACCACATCATTTGAGATATAGTAGAGAAACTCCAATGGATATACAATGTACATTACATAAAAACATTAAATAAAAACAAAATCCTGAGTAACAATATTGTTGCTATGCAATAAAAGTTGCTTAACGCTACAGAAATTGTCGAGTGATCGTAGAATGGTCCTATAAAATGACAACAAGTATTGCTAGTCCATCACATCAGCCCCCCTAATAGGAAACCAAAATTTCCTCAGGTTGAACTAATAATTTGAGAGTAGCCAACAACACTCATGGATGGCGACTGAAGCTCATTATATTCCTGTCTGAAAACAGCCCCCAAGTGGAGCAAGTGTTTTGTATTTGGCTCATAGTTTTACTGGTGTCAATCCTCTCTCCTCCAAAGAGGCTCCGTAGGGGTGGGGGAGGTGGTGGAAGGGGGGGGGGGTGGAAGAGCACCATACGTTTTCTCTGTTCCCTCTCCCTAGCTTCTGAACTACCAGTCTACACAGTCAAAGGAGGTCCATATATATTATACCAATCCGCTTCTTTACAAACCTCTGCAGGTAGCAGGGAGTAACTGTACATATGTTTGAGTGACGTCACTAGCGGATCTTTTGACGTGACTAAATAGTGACAGAACTTTCGGTTCAAGCCAATCCAGTCACTTCCTCCATCAATGTCAATTTCAGGGGGAAGCTTTCTGTCGCCAAGTCGCCACATGTGTTCATCACACTCTAAAAATGTTCTATCTAATCCTTGCTTTTTAATAAACCTTAGGGAAAAAAGGAGAAGTTAAGATTGTTATGAAAAGGATTTTAAGTTATTATAGGAGGCTAAAATGACTATAACTTGAAATTGCGCAGTTGCAGAAAATATCCATACCCCATACTTCCCCTCCTTTTGTGGAGGAGGTCGGGTGATTTTCTGGAACTACACTTTACCTTGAATTTTTTCAACTTAATCTTATAGAGCTCTTACTAATGTTTACTGCTTTTCAATCAAATGATTGCATACAAACCTCCAAAGGTCCCTTCCATGGGGTTTTAAAAAGTTAAAATCTCTATTAGCTCTTAGGAATTCCACCAGTTTTGAGTTATGTCTGAAACCAACACAAACAACTATAGAGTTAGTTTGAGAACTGGATCCATCTAGGCATGACATAGCACCTTTTGCCTGTACATTGCTTGGAATCCTGATCATAAAGCATCATAAAATACTGTTAGATTCCTGTAATTTTGTTGATTCTCTTAGTAATTTTGCAAATTCCTGTTTTAAGAATATAGACTGCTGTAAGATCTTTTTCCTGTGTGAATTTTTTTTGACTATGACACTTTCATTGTACCTTGACTAATCAGATGGTAGATCAAATGGCAGGGCCAACAACAAATGGGGTTTGTCATTTATTCATCTCAGATCTAGACTGCAAAACAGTCGTATTTTTTGCGAATGCGAGCGACGGTAAATATTTGAACGAGAGGTCTGAAGTGAGTGTAAAAATGGCAAAGGAGAATGGGGAGAGGCCTCACACGCCCTGCTGCCCTGGGGGCGTGTGAAGCTTGCGCACTTCACACGCAACAATCACACTTACAGCGCTTCACACCTTCCGAAAAAATCAGAAATGGTTTTGAATTGTTTTCCATCTTGATATCATGTAACATTCCAAAACAAATAAAATATCCTTTTTGACTAGCGTGCCCTGTGGAATTCTATATTTAAAGTATTTCCTATAAGGTTTCTCTAAAGACTACAGCTGTAAAATTCCTAGTCTCAAGAGCTCTCAGCTGATGACGAGAATGATGTTGTTGTTGTTGTTTATGACGATGATGATGACAACTAACAATGATGCTGATCAGATTATCACCAGGGAAGATATATTTACAATATCTCTATCCTTACTTGATTGGATAGTCGGATTCACTCAAGTTTATAAAAAAGTCCCATTTCCAATCTTTCTTTGCCATTAAGTCCTCCATACACTTGAGTAACATTTTCAGCAGACTCGCCCCTCCCCAAATGGTGGCCAAGCTCCAGGGTGCTACTGCAGCATTTGGAAAATTGCGTATCATCTTCAGAACTTCTCTTCGAAGATAGTCAGACCTCTGAAAAAAAAATTGGTAACATTTTTTTTTTCCTCATCATGAAGACTGACTGCCTGTCACACCCAGTTCCTGGGATGGAAGGGGGGTGGGGAAGGAGGAAGGGCAGGATATCAAGCTTGGAATAATGATTTATGGAACCATAACCCTGAAGTTGGACCCGGCTAATTCAAACTCGGTTATTTTGAATTTCCCATTATTTCGAACTCAAAACCATGTCATTTGCTATCGACCAATCGATCAACCTGTCGACCATACCTACTATTTTGAACTATTTCTTGTTTCCCCTAAGAGTTCAAAATAGGGGGGTTCAACTGTATTTTAATTACTTAGGTTGAGAATTCTCAACTTTTGTTCGTTAACATTTTATTTGTTAATCATTAACTACACATTTCATTTGTCCAGTGAATGACTTAGCTTTTTGATCGAATTTATTTCAGCTAGATACTCATCCCCTGCCATTCTTCAGTGCTCTCGAGTTTTTGCAACATGCCATCAGAATAATTACATGTAAAAGTCATAATATGATTCTTCTATCCATAAATATAAAATCATACTCACAGAGTCAATATGAAAGAAAAAGTAGTGATTGTTATGGTAGAGAGCTTTGAACAATCTCTTCACTTGTCTAAAAGCTCGTCCATGAAGCGTGAGGACATATGCGATCCTGATAGGACTACCATATGCTGTGCGAGTGGGGTCAACAGTCTTTGCAGGGCTTCCCTTCTCACGCGGCACAGGGCAAGACCTTTTAACATCAATATTTAGGAGCATTTTGGCTTCAGATAGACAGGCTGTCTTGTAAATGAGTCTTTTACAGCTGTCAGATTTCACTCGCTTTAAAGCAGAAAGAGCATCTTTATGTTTTACTGTACATGGAGGCATAAATGGTTTTTCTAAAACTGCAAGTTCACCACCCCTTTCGCTGGTTTCTTCTTGCTTCGATGGAGGAATGTTTTGCTCTGGAACAATAACCTGAAGGAAAAAGACCATAAACAAAATATCAGCAATGAAAGTTGAATGCCAACAGTGCCTGTAACGCTTTTCTGTACTAAGCTCCAACTTGACATCATCTATGCCAACTCTCCCGGATTATCTGGGAGTCTTCAGGATACAGAGTGAAACTACCAGTCTCCTGAACAGGTCACTAAATCTACCAGACAATGAGGACAAAAGTGCATAAAATACGTTTTTCAGACATGTTTTGGCTGATTTTAGGCATTTCTTTGGAGAAAATCTTTAGATATTTGACACATTTTTTTGGTTGAATTTACAAACTCTAGTTTGAACAACATTTTTTAGGGTCAAGAGGGTAAAAATTGGCAATCTCCTGGATTTGATTATTTGTTTAGTTGGCATCTCTGCTCATTGCTTTAGTGACTGACAGAATTAATTGACAAATTAAAGCAATAAGAAATAAATCTAACTTCTTATTTGTGACCAAGAAAATGTACAATCATGTGTTTTCATGCATAGATCACATCCTACATGTACCTCTGTCATTTAACTGAAATCTACTGAACATGTATAATTATATTGTGTTATGTGATTAGATAACCAAAACTAGATAACCAATGACTGAGACATTTGGTTGGCACCAGTATTGTAGCTGCATCATCTTATGAAGAGTGGGTAAGTATTGAGCCATCAAAATATGAGATGCAAAGTATTGAAACTGTTAATATGGCCACAGCCAAAGGAGCAATTTAACAAAACACTAGCTGTAACATTATAGCATAAATAATCACATTATTGCAGAAAGAGCACGTATACAATTCAATGCATTTGTTGTATTGACGAATCACTTAAATGTAATATTATACATGTAGCAATAATAACCACATTATTGCAGAAATACTACAAATATAATTGATGCATTTGTTGTATTGACGAACCACTTAAAGCTTTACTGATATAACTTTATAAAAAGTCATGAAACAGAAAGCAGCAGAAGTGAACATCAATATCTCTATCTTTAACTCTCAACTCTGAATAATTCTTGAATTCTAAAGTTTCATCATATCTGGGAATTTATAAATAGTGAGAAAGCATTGGTCACATGTAATTGATTTGGGTTATGTAGTGAGCCATACAGTTGCAAAACACTGTAATAATTGTATTGTCAAAGACCTCAGTCAGTGTATTATGATCTAGCTATCATTATAAAATTTACATTCAATATAAAACACTAATGTTTAGTATCCCATAACCCTTCAAATAACTCAGGTGAATATTCTAGATGTAGTAAAATTTTGGTGGATAGGATCATTTTTCCTAGGCACTAATAGTAAGATAAACGGTAAAAGAACTGATCCAGGTTTAGGCATTGTATTACTGTTCTATGCATGTATTATTATTTTTGCACTTCAGCAAACTTGCCACAGGCAATACGTGCAGTCTCTTACTGGGTACCAAGCTTGATTCTAGATCAGTCAAAACAGGTCTGAGTACTAATGCCAATGTAATGGGCTCGAAGCTGGAATAGAATTCCCACAGTACTGCACTTTATGAAATCCAAAATATGAATCACCTCAATTCCCCAAAAGAATTGGAAAATCTCCAAAGTCTGTGTGTCATTCCCTTCCACCCCGCCCAAGTGAGAGTCATGTGTGACTCGTGCCAAAGATAATTACATGTCTGCAACCATCAGCTCTTAACATATAGCAGCTACAACCTTTTTTTACACTGAGAGTTCTAATGAGCTACATGTAATTCAACTGACATGACAGTTTGACTGACAGAAGATAAACTGGGTCATAGCCAGCATGAGGCAAACCAATATAACTGCCAACTTTTTCAGAGTTATATGCGTGAGATTTTTATCCTTGTAGTGCCGGGATTTTCAAGATGATACACACACATCCGAAGATTCCCGAAGAAGTCTGAAAACTTCTGAAGACGTCCGAAGTCTTTTAAAGATAGCAAAAGCAGAAAAAGCCCTGACATTTCTTAGTCCCAGTCTCAGATGTTTATCGCTAAATGGGACCATTGCTCCCAGTGCTTTCTATTTGAAAAAGGAAGTATCGTCATTTACACATAGTTTTCACTTCATACATCAGTTTGAGTTTACATAATTTGGAAATTGTGTCAAGTAAAGCTGCAACCACTCACATTTTTCAATCAGGCAAGAGAATTTGGCCTGTAAGCGTCAGGCGGTGTGAGATCAAAGTTTTGAATCTGCAGGTGGAAGACTCACACCTAAGGCACGAGAGTTGGCTGGTATAAGCCAAGCCACTTGCCTAGTCATTTCTTCATTTTTGTTGTGTTATTTTGTTGTGAAAGGGGAAAAGTAAAACACTGGTAAGACAATTTATGACTGGGAAGACAATATATTATTTACAACACTAGGAAGACAATTTACAGTAACAGCCATTTACAGTTTACCAACAATTTACAGTTACTGGCCATATAGCCACCAAGTTGATGTATGTATTAGCCCCTAAAACCTGGTTCTCATATGCCACCGACATGCCTGGAATGCAGCTGCTCGCACGGCCTGGGACACTATTATGACATATGTGAACATTTATCGTTGAATCATAATTTGTTCCAGGCATTGACCGCCGTCTTGCCTGTGAAGTTGATCTGAGTTCATGAGTTCTGAAAATATTTTATGTGAACATCATCAGTTATGGATGCAATGTATGACATAACAACTAGATTTTTCCCATAATTCTACATTTACAGATGGAATGGTTGAAAATTGCACCAATTTGATTTGCATTTTTCAGCAATCTATTGCAGTCATGCACCAGGGACCCACTGGAACAGATTGCTGAATGTTGTCAGTTGAAACCAGCTACTATGTCGTAGGTAGGTCGGCTGGATATGAGAACCAGGCTTAACCGATTAAGGCTGGTTTTCACTAGCGACGGAGTCGGAGTCGGAGTCGTAGTCGGAGTCATAAGAGTGCTTATGACCTAGTGAAAACCGAAAATCGGAGTCGTAAGCGGAGTCATAAGCTCGACGGAATCGGAGTCGGAAGAATCAGAACGTTTCCATTTCTTCCGACTCCGTTTACGACTCCGTCGCTTACGATCTAGTGAAAACTGGACTGTCAGAGTCGGAAGCAGAAGCGGAAGAACCAACAAATCACAAGGCCCGGAATCGAGCGTTGTGATTGGTTTATTCTTCCGCTTCCGCATCCGACTCCGACAATTCAGTTTTCACTTGATCGTAAGCGACGGAGTCATAAGCGGAATCAGTGATCTGCTTCCGACTCCGTCGGTTTGATTTTCACTTGATCGTATCACTCTACGCTTCTGATTACGACTCCGACTCCGACTCCGTCGCTAGTGAAAACCAGCCTTAAGTCCCCAACCAGAAGTTAATTAGCCCGCATTCACTCTTAAAGAGAATGAGAAATAGTGTTTTCAACTTCTGGTTGGGGGCTAATCGACTTCTGGTTGAGGGATAAATTGTTAGGGGCTAATTAAAATGGGGGCTAAGCGATCAGTTACCGAATTTACAGTAACCATGGACTTTGCCAGCTCAGTCATAATTTTTTTCTGGCTACTCAGAGATCTGATAAATTACTATAAAGATATATTTGTTTTTTTTTCAACAGTTTGGATGTGGTGAGCTATATTGTTTACTGGAGAAACTACATGTACATTGTACTAAGTTATAAATTATGAAAATATGACATAAAAAAATAAACTGAGTGCAGCTATGAGTACATAAGTAAAGTGCCCGCTGGGAATTGAATAAACATAATTTGTGAAAGCAGTCATTTTCGAAAGTGCCTCTCTCGATTTTTGTTGACAGAATTGAACTAAACGATGAATTACCATATATATATAATACATCTGAGATTTTCTCTATACGAATATATTTTTACTACGAGACAATAACACGATAAATATTGTTGAGTAGCCATAGGCTTATTTGGTGTTTTCAAATCCCTAATACGATTGTAGTTAATTTTACATTACATCTCGCCCGGTGTTCTTTAATCACAGTTAATCAACATGCAATGTGATCGTCATCGGTTAAAACTGTTTGGATTTCATTTTTACCTCAGGTTAAGCGTATATTCTTTTAATCTCAAGCATCTTTGCGATTTCGACGAAGGCTTGTTTTCGATCACGTTAACCAAGTGTTTATTTAATTTCAAAAGTTATTTAATAAATAAGTTTAATAAGCTTAAGTGAATAGTGTAACGACCTAGCGAGTAGCATTGTCCGATGAACAATTCTATAGCTGTTGCTAAGTTGTCTTTCATGAATCAATTGAATGTTTTAGCATCTATCGCAAATTATGCTATTGCGAAGAGCCACTTTGAATAACGTTTCCCTTATCAGATGTTCTGGAAAAAACGAGCGATGCTTCCACGATATCTCCGACCTTTTGATTTTTAAGAGGAACTGATGAGATGCAGGATTTTTAAGTGGAACTGATGAGATGCAGGATTCTTCTTTTTCAGTCAATAAAGTAGACGTAGATGTAGATGAAGATGTAGACCTTTGAGCGAACTTCAAGTTCGCAAGTCACTGCACTTTACACTGCCAAACTTAGTTAGCACCAGCTAGAAAACACTAAATTATTTACGAAAATAAACTAGCTGCTTTAAAAAAATATATTTCTTTTGCGTAATCAATGCCCCAACGAAATCTTCTTAGAATTTTTATAACGGAAAACCCCCCCTGTGAGAAAAATAAATCGCAAGTTCCTGATAAATGATCTAGTTGGTCGAATCGGAATAATCATACGCGCATCTCGATATTGCTCAAATAAAATACTACGAAGGTTATTTCTGACGCGAAAAAACCATGTTCGACGCCGGTAAACAATTTAAGAATCATTTGCCGTTTTAAACGTTATGCCACTCTCTCTACAGGAATATCTGAAAATTCATTCATTGATTGAAACGAACTCAACGAAGGAAATTATCTCTTACCTGTTCCTTCTCCACGTGTGAGCGCGTTTCACCAACCGACCTTCCAACATGATGGTTTCCAATTACAGGATGATCCTCTGGCCAGTGTTTAGATGAGAAATAAATGGCCGTTAATACTTGAATAATCACTATAAGACCAACAATTCCCACGATAAATCTAACTATTCTAAACTTCATGACCGAAAGTGTCACGTAACCAGCGATTACCCGTTATTGTTCAGTTCAAGGCTACCGCCGTCAGCAGAAAAGAGACTGGAACGATGAGCAATTTCATTGGTCAGAGAAGTGAAAGCGTGACAAGTCGTGACGAGTAGCGAAGCGTGACGTCGCTGATCGTTCGGATCCTAGGTAACGGAATGAAGCAGAAAGGATTATAAACAGACAATAAATCATGAACTAATTCCCTGTGAATATCCAAATGGTCCTGGGCTTTACTCCAGAGTCAGAGAGAACCAAGGCCAGTTGTACGCACGCCAGAAAGAAGTGATGCAATCTTTTCGTTTGCAGAAACCCCCGCAGAATATCAAAGTGTAGTTAGAGATGGAGCTCTTGAACGTGAGTACCTTACAAAGTACTTGAACACAAATGTGGCGGCAGCCGGAATGTCAACAGTACACGAGTGTCCACAACAGCTTGAACGAAGAATAACTGATGCAAAATTGTTCTCCAGTGTTGCGTGAAATTAGCACCAGCGTAGTAGAGCATGGAAACCCCATTAAGTAGATTTAAATGTCTTCACTGCAGGCCAACGGACCTCATTGCTGGCAAACAGGCCGTGGAGATCAGCTCGCTTCTCTCAAATGGAATGCTAAAGAGAAGCAGAATTTAAAAAAAAGAATAATCAAAACATTGTTTTATTGATGACGTAGCCAGACAAAAGAAAGCTAAAAGACTAATGCGACCTGCTTCGAGAATAAACGAAAATTTGCATAAATGGAAATCTGATTCTTCATTTTTTAAGAGATTTGCTGGAATTAAACGTATAGATTGCCTTCCTCTTTGTTTCCTGGAGATCCGCGATGACAGCCAGAGAAAGAAACCTGTTTAGTTTTAGTATTATCATTCAAGAGAACCGAGAAAGGCTGAAATGTTACATAGTTTTATTGTTTTTTTTTTCCCGAGGCTAAAGCGATAGGAAGTCTATTGCCACTGACATGAACACAGAGGGGCCATAAGCAATTAGTACTTTATTATTGGGTCTACACACTGGGTGTATCAGCTAGACAGAAAACTAGAAAATAGAAGACGCCGGAAAGAGTTTTGAATAAAAATGCCTTTTATAAAAATGTTTCGCTCGTGTCAAATAATACTCAGGAAAAAAAAAAAGAAACATATAAACTAAACTAAAACTCGCCATGCATGGAAGACATAAAACAAATCTGGTTCACTTTTACTGCTTGGTTGTCAGAATTTATGTGGCGTTTGTTTTCTCTAAATCTCCTAAACATAGCTTGGAGTGACCTATGCTAGTGTCTTTCTGTTGTTTTTACGCGAGAGTAATTATTCCTAACCTATCCATCAGATCATTTTCTATCATATCCTTTAGCTCTATTAGCTACCGAAATCAAACACACTCCTTGATCACCCCACACTACATTTTTAAATCTCTCAATTGGCGGAAACCTGTAAGACACTTTTCTCGGTACTGATTAAATAATAGCTCTTTCGCACAGAATCCTCCTGTGGGCTATCCCCGTATAAAAGTTTGTTCGAAACCGAAACATCAGCAAACGTGTTAATAGTTTATGCCTAAGGGTGTGTAATCTTCTTATTTATTTCTCAATTTCGTGTTTTGTTTCCTCGCCGCACGGACTACTTTTGTCCTTTATAATGCTTATTTTCTCGAGTATTTTATCTTAAATCCACAAAAGAGCCGACCCTCCTTATTGGTTTGTGGCGTTGAGGTTAGCCTGCACACCTCCCGGCAACCACGACCACCCAAGGGGATTGTTTGTGAGACGGTCAGACACATCAGGGAGGATCTAAACTTTAAGTGTTGTTTATTTAATTGTAGTAGTTCGTTAGTTTGAACACGATCGCGTCCATGATAAATCAGAGTCACTGGCGAAATTTCTCAACTTATTTACTAGAACGTGTAACCCATTTAAAACGATTTGCGTATTATAGGGATTTTTATCTGGTTTCTTTCGTAGGGGGAGAGACTATTTCTATTTTTAGCCAAAGGGAGAAGAGGCCGTGCCGCGGGTTGAGTTCTAGGAGAGCTTGGCGGGATTATTTACTCAGCGTTGGTTATTTTTCTTGAGTTGCCGGCACTGAAGTCAAAGAAGGATTTCAGTTATCAACGGAAGGCTTAACGGGATTGAAAACGATTTCTATTCTTTCAAAGTTCTTATTAAGGGAGCCGGCCCTGAAGCAATTAGGCTATCTTGTTTGGAGAAAAAACAATGCCTATCATCTGATACTTCGAACACAGTGAAAAACGTTTGCCTTAGTTGACAGATAATCATGATGATGATTTATTTCCTGACTTAAACCCTTTCACCTCGTCGGAGGGCATACGGTCATTAAGGAAGTCTCTCCATTCCTCTCTGTCTAGTGACTGTCCCTCCAAGTGTTGCCAGTTGAAGCTTGCCTCTCTTATCATGCCCCCTCCATTGACCGTCGCCAACCAGCCTCCCTCCCATCCGCTTCCTCTGTAGTTTCCATCTCAAGTCCTGGTTGGTGGTGTTGGTATTTGGTTTGCGCAGACAGTTTGACCCAGCCAACCCAGCGTCTTCTCTTGACCTGCAATTCCATTTTTCTCTTGTCCTGTTGTTTGTAGTAGGTCTTCGTTTGAGATGGTATTTTGCCAACAAATTTGTACAATTGTTCGGAGACACTTGTTTACGAAAGTCTGGATCTTTCTTGAGGTGGCTTCTGATTTGACATTTATCATCTATCGTAACAAAATCTCGGTCTAACCCAATAAATTATTCTCAAAAAATAATTTCAAGGCAGTGAACGTGTTACTATTCGTCCAATAACACCCCCTAAAGCCCCCCTACAGGCCGTCACCTTCTCTCTTGGTCCATGCACACAAACACCCCTGCCCTAGGCTTCAAACTACCTCATCGTAAATGGAAGTGAAATTGGTCAAATGAAATTAAAGAGACTTCACCCACATAATAAGCAATAAAGCGCATTAATAATTCAAAAGCTGTCTGTGTTGGCTTGTCTCATTCGAACGTGACGCCAGGCATATTATCTTAACGCTGAGGGCTAAGTCCGGATTTCCGATCCAGACCACTAGTGCGCTTTCCATCCGCCGTTATAAATACTTGGCACATAAGTAAGTGGAAAAGGGGACTCATTATTAAGATACCGAAGAAGGGGAACTTAAAGGAGTGTAAGAACTGGCGGGGAGTGACCCTCTTACCGGTTGTTAGCAAGATATTGGGAAGAATTGTAATTGATCGCATTCGCATGGGGATTGACCGTAGGCTCCGTAAGGAACAAGCTGGATTCAGATCAGGTAGAGGGACGACGGAGCAAATTTTCATCTTACGCAATATACTAGAACAGGTGAATGAATGGCAGGCAACTCTCTATTTAAATTTCATAGATTTCGAAAAGGCGTTTGACTCAGTGCACAGGAATGGCTTATGGATGATAATGAATCAATATGGTATCCCACAGAAAATCATCAACATAGTTAAAGCGCTGTACGATGGCTTTGAGTGTACTGTTGTTGAACAAGAAGCAACCCCAGAATGGTTTGAATTAACGACTGGTGTCAAGCAAGGATGCACAATGTCTGGCTTTCTTTTCCTGCTCATTATAGACTGGATAATGAGGCATACTGTGAAAGATGAGGGAACTGGGCTAAGATGGAAATTTACATCAAAACTTGAGGACCTCGATTTCGCTGATGATGTAGCTTTAATTTCATCAACACAAAGGCACGTGCAGTTAAAAACAGACAGGCTAGTAGAAAATGCAGAAAGGACAGGCCTTCGGGTAAATGTCGGGAAGTGCAAAGTCATGAGAGTAAATGCAAGGAATAATGAAGCCATCACAGTGAATAGTCTGGCGTTGGAGGATGTAGAGAAGTTTATCTATCTAGGAGCCACAGTATGTAAACAAGGGGGCGGAGAAGAAGACATCAAAGCTAGGCTAGGGAAAGCGAGAGGAGCGTTCGTGAAACTAAATCGAGTATGGAATTCCAGCAGTGTGACAAGAAAGACAAAGATCAGGTTATACAAGACACTGGTTAAACCAGTTCTTATGTATGGTTGCGAAACATGGAAAATGAACGAAGGTGATGCTAAGAAAATCGATGTGTTTCAGAACCGATGCCTGAGAAGGATAATGAAGATTAAATGGCAAGATAAAGTTACCAATAAAGAGCTACTGGAAAGAGCTAACGTAGTGAAGTTGAGCGAAGAGGTAAGAAGAAGGAGATGGCGATTCATTGGACATATCCTCAGACAACAACCTGACAACGACTGTGTTACAGCCCTGACGTGGACCCCTGAGGGAAAGAGAAAGATAGGCCGGCCAAAAACAACCTGGCGGCGCACCGTAGAAAAGGAGAGGTCCAGAGCAGGGTGGAAGTCCTGGGGAGAGGTGCGCGCCAAAGCGCAAGACAGGAATCGTTGGAGAGCACATGTGGAGGCCCTATGCGCCACCTTGGCGCCAGGGGACAGGAACTAGGAACATGATGGATTCAGTTGAAAGTGAAATAGTGCATTAAACTCTGTCAGGCACAGCTAAAACCCAGGTGGGTTATATTATAATTTCGTATCGTATTTAGCACCAATTGGTCCAGACCGTGAGAACAGTTAAAACTTTTGGCCGTGAATTCAAGAGAACGATTTCTCCTCATATAGCTTGGGCTAAGATCGAGGTGACTTGGAGGCTCTATCTAAAGTGCTCAGGAAATGGAACGAATATAATGATTTAGGCAAAGAGCGTTTTAATGTTTATTTTTCAACATCAGGAGTCCCTTGATTATGGGCTTCTGTCTATATTGAACGAGTGATTAAGAAAATAACACAAACAGCGGTGATGAACATTGTATTCCAATGCATTTTTATAGAACTTGACGATTCGTATGCTAGTCAACATACATTTTCAAAAGTGACCGTTACAATATTTGAAACCTATATATATATAGATCGTAAAACAATAGAGGTCTGGAACCTAGACTGAGAAAAATTATCTGCAGCAGTACGTGTTTTGACATAATGAGGAGTAATAGTTAAAACAGCAACAACTTCTCACTACTAATATTGACATTAAGGGAAGGCTTTAGCTCTTGAATGAACAGAGTCTCTTTAATTTTGCAATGAACGTCAGTTTTTCCGGACGCTAAAATGTCAAAGTGATCCCATTTAATGTCGTGACCAGTGGTTTTTACATGATCAGCAATGGCTGATGAATGGTCACTTTTCGCGAGGGCTTTGAAATGTTCTGTTTTTCTATCATGGAGTCTTCGTTTTGTTTTGCCAATGTAGAATTCATCACAGTTCCAGCAACCAGCTTTATAGATGACTTTGGACCTCTGAGATCGGTTCAAGCGATCTTTGTATGGAAAAAAGGATTTGATGCGGCGTGTGTTTTGGAAAATGATCTTGAGATTGACGAAAGAGTACAAATTGTATACGCAGGATTTCAGACGTTTCGTGACCTGGTTACTGTGAAAACCTAAGTAGGGTAACACGATTAAGATATCTTTTTGGGGGACTGTAGCCTGAACAGAGTTATTTGGTTTGTTTTTACTTTTGTTCAATACATCGTTAATGTTGAACGTGATAACACCTTGAGGGTAACCATTTTGCAACAAGAGCTTTCTCAGATCTTTGATAGCGGCCTGTAATAAAGATGGCGAGGAGCAAATTCGGAAGCATCGATAGGTGAGAGTGCGGATGAGGTTGATTTTGTACTTGCGAGGTGTGAATGAATCCCACTTGGTATAAAGGCCTGTGAATTGAGTGATTGCTGAGATCGTGATGTTATGGAAGCCCATGGTGACAATTGCAAATTCTGCAGTTTTCCTTTTCCTATGACAGGAAATAGTAACTGTCTGCTCACAGGCTAAGAAAACTTCCGAAATATTTTCCCCTTATTGTAAGGTAGTTATAAGTAAAAAACAACGAACAGAAAATAGAAAAAAAATAACAAAATAAAAATAAATGAAATGAAATGAAATTTACCCAGAATGCTGAGCGTCAGAGGTGCTTTGAAAAAAGAGCGCGTCGCCCCCAGAAAACAATATGGCGGAAGAAGGTGAAGTAATCAAACACTTTAAATTCGTGTTTAACGCGTCCTTTTCTATTTCATGAGTAAATGCAGCTTGAAATAATTATTCTATTAACACACTTTTGCCTCAAATATCTCGGAATGTTTCGTTTATATGTGATACTTGACATATAGATGAGATCAGTTTTGTAGCCGGCCGAAGAACCTCGGCAGATTTGAAGGTGAATTCTAAAATGTTCTGGAAGGAGTTTGCGCATTTGGCGAATTGTCTAAGTGTAAATTGTGAACCACAACTAAAGCAGGGTCACACAAACTTATAACTGCTGTTTTGCAACCTATTGATTGCATAAAATTGTAATTTTTGGGAAAACTTGATTTGGCCTCATAGTGAGACGCAAATTGAGGTCACAAGTGTGCTCACGGAGATGGCATCATAGCGTACAGATTTATCGATCTTTGTTTCTTAAATCTTAGTACAAGCTTGATTAATCGCAGTTTTCTGTCATTTTATTGTATTTTTGGCCTTTGACGGTATTATTAAATTTGTATTTGGTATTAGCTTACTAAGTAAGCATTTTGGTTTACCCTCTGAATGCGAGACATGTGTAATTGTTAATAATTATTTTCCGTATTATTTTGGATTTTAGAAACCTCTGCAGAAGCGTTGGTGAGCTTACGAGGTAAAATTGCACAAATTATTGTAAAAAATAATTCTTAAAACAAAGTTTTCTGTGTCAGTATAAATGGTTGTCATCACTGTGTTTTAAAAATATTTGAAAACATAAAATTGTAGGCAGGTTATGACAATGAAGAATGTAAAGAAGTAGAGGATTTTCTGGTGTTGTCTTAGTACACAACTAAATTCTCTGTACTGTTATAGCAAAAATGTATGACAATCAGTTATGAGAATTTATATTTTGAACTAGGGACTAAAAAGCTTAAATGCCTACAATTGAGGCAAACCATGTAGGAACTATTTTTACAATGATAATTTATTAATCCTTTTGATCAGAAGATCAACATCAAATTCTTCCAACATAATGTCCTTGGGAGAATCTGTCTTTTCTCTTGACATGATCTGGTACATGTACCTACTTCTTGCAACTTATCTGCTAGAAACTAGTAGTATAATATATCGGAAAAGTGTACATGAAGTTAACAAATTTACATCAGTTTCTCATGCGTCTGTCCTGCTATTGATCATGGATTTCATCGTACCATTCTCATAGTTGCTGTGGATCCATGAGGCAATAGGTATTGTCAAAAATAGGGCAGACGCATGAGAAACTGGCATCATTTTGCTTTTTACAGTAACAAATAGCACATTACATCACTTAATTTTATAAGTTAATGTTTCTGTCTGCTTATTGACAACAAAAGTTAGCCAATGAGAGCACAAGAATTTCTGGAGTTATTGTGAAATCTTGATGACAGCTGTATATTCCTGTGCAGGTATTGGATCACAGTCCCCATTTAGCTCGCCTGTGAAGCGCACTACACCAGTACGTATATAAAATACAAAATGAAGAAAGAATTAGCATGTTCAGATTCTTAGGTACAGTAGATGTACATGCAGCTCCAGAATAGCTTATAATCAGGCTTTTAGACAGATGGACCTGTGCTGTGATGATGCCCACTTTTGAAAGAAAGTTGTTTTACTTGCTGTACCTGCTTTATAAAAATTGTTCATTTGAGCAGACCCAATAGAACAGTTTGGGCACCCACTTTTCAAATCCTGGCTAAAAGCCTGCTTATAAATACCTTACTTTAATGTGTAGAAAATGGTTGGAGTCAAATCTTGGACAGGCGATGGAAGGTAAGTTATGCTGATGCACAGTGAAAATTTGTAAAGTACAGAACCAGTTGTTTTCATGGTAAAAAGAAATATCCTATCCACTTCTTAATGACTTGTCTGGTGGAAAACATTATCGGGCCTTTAAAAATATTGTCTGACAAGATGTTTACATTGTTAATTTATAGCCGCGATCTAAGAAAAGGACTCGACAGACTGAAGATAGCTCGGAAGATGCCGACCAAGAGAGAGGCACAGATGAGGGGGTATTTATTATTGTTTGTTACAAAAATTATTATTTTCCCCATGTCTTGTGATGTGTGTATAATAATTATTGCATCCTGAAAGTCAAACAAAGGAAAGTAAAATTGAATTATATAACTTTAAACCAAACAATGTTTAAACAACAATAATTACACACACACCAGTGGGCAGTGCTGAGGAATAAGGAAGTCTGTTTTTGATAACTACATGTATGATGAATTGCTATCATTTCGCATTCATGTGAATGTTTGTGGTAACAAAAGATGTATGCCTATAGCTGTGTATACAGGGAGGCAATAGCTCCAGTTTTTCACTGACTTGGGTCACTGTAAGTGGGCAAAAACTTTTACATTTTATGGCCAGACTTTTACAGTTCTTGGTTAAGTATTTTTCATTTCTGATGACCATAACTCTGCGTTTATTCCCTTTTAGGAATATTTGCTTTCTCCCCGAACAAGGTTTGTTTAGTTGCCTTTATTCAGTATAATGTGCATAAATTAATTAATTAATCTTTCTTGTCTTGATAAATAACTGCTATGTAATCAGGGTTGTCAGTAGGTTTTTGAGTAGCAGGTTTCATCCAAAGAGTAGGTGGCTATTTCCATTTTATTGACTCCAATATCATGCTCAGAACTGACCTACTAACATTAGGAGTAACCGGCGCAATATTCAAAATAGCCGGTGAAATGTGCCGGTTGCCAGCTTATTTTGACAACCCTGTGTAATGTTAATCTTAAATTTATATTCTAGAATAAAACATTAACTACAGCCTTTTCACACTATGCTGCAGAAATTTGAAAACAAAGGTTCACTCTGAAAATGCCGTAGGCCTAACCATAGAAATAATGCTGTGTTTGCAAATTTCTAGTGTATTGTGGACAGGACCTTAGAAATCATATTAAGCTTAGGTCAAAGTTTAATTTTTCTTTTCTAGGAGGATGGCAAAAGCAGCATCTCTGGTATGTTAATGATACATTTTATTCAATATGAAGTAAACAAATTTTATAATTTTCAATTTTATTTGTTTAGTTTTCTAGAGTTTATTATTTGGACATGCCACTGTTCTGATAAAAAGAGTTTTTGGTTATAAAACTATGAATGGTTTTAGTTATTGATTGTTCTTTTTTTGATGTTCAGTTGACTGGCAATGGAAGTACAGACAAGAAGCTTGCTAAGGTACACATCCATGTGATGTCGTTTAAAGATATGTTTAATGACTTCATGTAGATGACTTTCACAGTTACGTCGTAGTACAAAATGTAATTGTGTGTTGTGACATTTTGTCTTTTCAGGCGTCATTTGCCAAGCTGCAGAATCTTCTTAAGTTACCTAAAGCAGCAAGATGGTGTTATTTTGAATGGTTTTACTCCAGCTTAGACAGGTAGGGCCTATAATTTATTGGCAACTGATACTGAACACCTAACATGAGTGTCCCTAGTATCATACACTGTAAGTGCTGTAATGCAAAGTACATGTACATTGTAAAATATAAGGCCTGTTGGCCATTTGCCACATCCTTACATGGCTCTATACTAAAATGCAATGACTCATAAAAACTGAGACACAGTTTCTGAGATTTGACCCTCAAAATCCCTCACCAATGATGTACAGCCTGCTCTTGAGTGCTTTCTTCTTGTATTTATTTACTTTTATTGTAACCTGCAGTGTACCAAGGTACTGTTAACAGAATCCTGATTCTTCAAATGTTTGCTTTGTGACTTATTTCTTTCCTCTCAAATTAAATTTCTTCCAAGAACTGGCCATTGAAACATTTTGTCTTAGTTTAGTAATCCGTGTTTTCTCTCATTTCAGAGTCTTATTTGAAGGTGATAATGACTTTCATGTTTGCTTGAAGGAGTCATTTCCAAACTTGAAGGTTGGTCTTTGAGGTTAAAATACATATATGAAATAAAAACTAAGATGCCGAAATTATTAAAATAGTCATTACATAAATTTATGGTGTAATAAAGATGTAAAAAGCATAATTATGTTGTTTGGAACATAAGGGGAAAAGGTTAGATGGTTGTGACATAATTATCAGCTCCAATGTTTTGGAGATGAGGTGCTTTTTCAGAGCAACTTATAGTAGATGTGAAGCTGCTAAGTGTAGATTAACCGCTGATTGAGTTTTTTTCTTGTTATTAGACTCGTAAATTGCGCCGAGTTGAATGGAGAGAAGTTAGAAGACTTATGGGGAAACCAAGAAGGTACAGTACATACATGTATGACTGGTCAGCAATTCCTTTCAACCTGGCTAATGATATTAAATTTTGTAGCTTTTCTGAGCAGCTGTTGACTACTGGTGGACTAAAAGGGATCTGTGAAATGTTTCTAGGGTAGTGATTCAATAAATAAATAACTCTTGGTGACACACTATGAATGCTGTGTTACATGTATCACTAAAGTGGTCTGTATTCTTGATGGTAGTGAAAAGTCACTTTATGATGTGTCATTTTTTGTTTGATTAATTTAGATGTTCCCCAGCCTTTTTCTTGGAAGAACGGCAAGCTCTAGAGGAGAAGAGACGAAAAATACGCATGCTTCAACAACGAAAGGTCAGTCTTTGTCAGTGGTATGCACAGTCAGACAAAATTGCATTCAGAATTTTTGCATTTGCTATGTTAAAACCTGTTGAAAGTTGTCAAGAGAAGTAACGATGAAAAAGTGATTATTAATGGCACCAAGAAGGATTTGGCTTCATTCTTCACATTCTTTACATGGAAAAAGCCAGAAAAAATAATTTTGAATGATGATTGGCTTCAAAGGCGTGGTTTAGTTGCTCTTGAAATAAACTTCTATTAAGTTAGTATAGCCTGAATATTCTATTCTGCACCTTAATAAAAGCACAAAAAGTTGCAGCACAAAAAAACAGGATAATTCATATTTATGAGGATATCATCCAGATGTTGATGTTCCAGTAGCCATGAACATTTTGCAGTGTTTATTGTGTAGTTCTTAACTCATTAATAATTCATCAAGTTAATTAGCATAAATTTTTACAATTTTATTTCTCCATTTTCTTCTTAGTTTTAGTTTTGATTGAGAAGATATATCAAACACTCGAAACAAAATTTTTCAAAAATACCCTGTGTGTTGTATTTTCAACTCTCTTTTCAGTGTTTGGAATTGTGGTCAAACACGATCTTTCATGTTTGATATACTGTAATAACTTTATTACTTCACTCATCTATGCAGAGGCTGATACATGTACTTCTTTCATCGCAACAGGTAACTGAACTAAGCAGATTCAAGGATTTGCCTGATGAGGTGCCATTACCTCTAGTTATTGGAACAAAAGTCACAGGTACAGTATGCAGTTTATCTTGAGCAGAAGTGGCTCTTAAAATCTACTATTAATAGCTTTTAATTTAATTTTTTCTGCTTTCTTTTAGCTCGTCTGCGTGAGCCCCAGGATGGTCTTTTCACTGGTCAGATAGATGCTGTTGATACTGTTAATTACTCTTATAGAGTCACCTTTGACCGTCCAGGTTTGTTTCTAGTCGACCTTAAAGTGGTTTGCGGCAATATTTTGTCATTGTTTGTCACTGAAGGCTTTTGACTAAAACTACAATTAATACAAAATCAAGTAGTTGGCTGCTAACAGTAGAATGAAAGGAAGTGTCAGACAACTGATGAAACCAGTTACACTGGAGCAAAGACTGGTTTGACAACATACACATGTACAGTACACTGGGATCACCCTTAGTTACAGTGTAATAAACCCTTATGGCTTGCTAGAGGGCTTCTTGACTCTAGTAATTTGATTAAATTTAATATATTCTGTATAAACTTTGTTTATTACTAAAGTTTAATCAAGGAAAAAAAGCAGGCCTTCTCCTAATGTTTTGATGTAATTGGTAGCATACATTGGAATAGTGCTGATGATTATACTGTCTGATGATGTCTGTTATATTCTGCTTCAGGTCTTGGAACTCATTCAGTTCCTGATATTGAAGTTCTGGTAAGTCAAAGTATTATTTACTCACTTAAATGTTTTCCATAATGATTATGAAATGTCTGTTGAAGTCTTCACAGTGTTTGTATCCACTTCATACAACATTAAATTAATTACAACTGTGTGATGTTAGTTGAATTAAAAAACATTTTTTCCAGAATTTGTGACCATTCAATGTACATGATTGTATCATGATTTCAGCATGTTGACCAGTGTTTTTTGTTGTCATGAGACTTAAGTATCTTATAATTACTGTATGATTCCTCTTCCAGATTATTGTGTACTTGTCATGTGAAGCCAAACACTTTTTAAATCCAGTCAACAACTGAGTTTTTGATCAAGTTGCATATGAATTCCAAATTCCTCATTTGAATAATGGAAATTTAAAATGAAAATTAAAAACGAGACGTTTAAATAACTGTAGTAGCTATAATTGATTAATTAATTAGCACATTTTCTAGAGTCCTGAGCTCTTACATGTAATATGATAAATAGTCTTGACTGTAAAAATTGCCATTTCTTGTGGTGATATATTATAAAAATTTACATTAAAATAGCAAAATGCATAAAAAGTAAATCAATAAAATGATATGTTTATTGTGTTTGGATCATTTCAGAGTGAAGAGCCACATGACACAATGCCAATATCATCATTCCTTCAAAAGGAAAGACCAAGAACTGCAGCATTCTCTGCTTCATACACTCCACCAAGGTACTGTATGTAATTTAGATCATTTGCCATTCCTTGTAACATTAGTACCATGGCCATTCTTACTGACAGTCTGCTTCACACCTTGCAGGCTTCTTCCCGCTACTGGTGATGTCAACAGTCCAAACATGGTAAAGAACGTTGCATTTGGATAATAATAATAATAATAATAATAATAATAATAATAATAATAATAATAATACTTATACTACAGGCTAAGAAATTTCTCAAATGCGATTGGCTAAGACCAGTAGTATTTCTGCCAAATTTGAAATACTTACATGTAAAAATTTCAGTTTCCATGGAAACCTAAATGATCGAAACAATATGGCAAAATTCTGTGGAAAAAACTGCAAGAGCTAAAGGAAATTACCAAGATATGGAAACAGCAAAGAATGTGTAAAGATCTAGGTCACTGTTTCGTCGATTTAAGGTGGAAGGCAAAGGATACAGTCCTGATATTTTCAGTGAGCTGCAACGCGAACCAACTCAGCTGACGAAGTTCGGTGCATAGCTTTATTGTCGAGCGCTCTTTTAACTGCTATCGAAGAAGGTGAGAGAATGAAAAACGGTTCCTTTCAGTCTTTATTCAACAGTTCAGAAGCACAGGCAACCAGAAGTAAACGTCGTCCGCTGGAAACTATTTTCCACTGCTGTGGTGACCAAAGAAACGATAAATAGCCAACACTTAACGGCCTGCTGCTTAAATGAAAGCCCAAAGTCCAAGTTTCACACAAGCAGAATCGGTTAAAAAATCTATTGATAAACTTCAATTGACGATTAGGCTGTTCAAAATGTACCCTTCAAAAGATATTTACAGGTATTCAAGTACTGTTTTATCAGAGTTGAAGCGAAAATCATTTGAACATGTGTGACCTTTGTGTGATCACATGTTTGATCACATGTAGTAAAACCAATCACTCGCGCGCGACTAAACAGCGTTACAAGATGTGAAATTTCTTTGCCTTGTAGTATAAACAAAAAATAGCACGGTTTCTTCGGGGTATTTGGTATAAATACCGGCTCGTGATATTTCAAAACTCTCCAAATATCACTCGCCACGGCGGCTCATGATATTTTGGCAAATTTAGAAATATCACTCGCGATATTTATCCCAAATACCCCTAGAAACCGTGCTATTTCCTATACTAATACTAATACTGATACTGATACTGATACTAATGATAATAACAATGATAATAAAAATAATAATAACAATAATGATGATAATAATAATAATGATAATAATAATAATAATAAATAATAATAATAATGATAATGATAATGATGATGATAATAATAATAAATGATGATAACAATAACAACAACAACAATCACGACAACGACAGTGTCCACAACAATGATAACGACAACGACAACAACGATAATGATAAATAAATGTTATGCGCTAGTTGGTAATTTTGTTTAATTGAGACATTAATGTATTATAAGGTACAAGATGTTAATTGAAAGATTCACAATTTGGACATTTTAACCATAATACCCTCTGTTTTTCTATTCACAGGTTCATGATCCTCTCATAGGAGCTTCACCTGGAAGGTAAAATTTTCAGTGTGCAATAACAGAAAAAAAAGACAGGTTTGCTACAAAATATACTAACCTTTTATATTATGTTGTTATTGTTGAAGATTACGCCTTCAAGATGCAATCTCCCAGCAAGGGCAAGGTAATAAAACTAGCATTTCTTTTTTTGAAGTATGTTTTTTAGCAGAATCCAAATGATGGAGTAAAATGTTTGGTATTTTCTTTTTAAGGTGGCACACTTGGTGGTTTTCCAATTAGATTCCTCATCCTTGTGGTAAGGAAACATACATGTACATGTATCATCATTCAATAATTGCTTGTGACGGCAAAGTATTTGTTGTAGATAATAAAATTGTGGATTATTATCTTTATTGACTTAAAAACTTGTGGTCTTGATAATAATATATTGACCTGGAAATTGTTTTATTTTTTTTAGACAAGGTTATCAAAGATCTTAGTGGTCAAGAAGGAATGCATTGAAAAGTTGAGGGACATGAACACTCAAGCTGAGAAAATGGTAGGTGATAAGTATTAATTAGTTGTGCCTGCAATATTCAAAATATGTCTTGGTCTTTATCACTATGCAAACACAGGTTTCAGTTGCTGTCAAATTTCTGATGATTCATTAGCAAAATTTATGTTGAATGATTTGCAGTAAACTCTCACTGACAATATTTTGGCAATCTGTTTGTTTTTCCTGGGCTTGGCTTTGTTTATAAAACTTTGAAATTTTGCCAGCAAATTTCTGCATATTTTACTATGATTAAAGCATCTATTCGACAGATGCGTGTAGTGATTCCACTTAGACAATGGTACAATTGACCATTCAGTTGGTTCCTCTTAATGTTGATGGGCAATTTAATGTAATAAGCAAAGATAAATGTGAAGTAACTTATTTAATGTATGGGCTTGATTCCTGAGATCATTGGTAATATAATTTATTATAATTATTTCCTCTTTACTCAGAAATCTTACCAAGAGCCCATTGATAAAGAGTTTCAACGAAGATATGCCTCTGTGGTACTGGAACTAGAGCGGCTAAACAGGGTTTGTTGTTTAATTGTGTCTTTTAATGCTCAGCGACAGGCTTGTACATGTATCTAGACTTGCCAATTAGCCACGCATTTGTTTTAATATTGACCAATGATATGTTATTTGTAGGATCTTAATGAGTATTTAACAGGGGTTCAGGAATACTGCCAAGAGGTTTGTCAATTTCTTTATTTATTTTTAATGGCAAATTAAATAAAGTGTAAGTTACCTTTATTGATTTATGTAATTTATATGAAACAAGAAAGACTGTGTTTGACCACACTTTGAACACTGAGAAGAGAGCTGAAACTCCAATACATGCATGTAGCAGAGTATTTTTGATGAACTTTGAGGCGTTTGGAAATGTGGTCAAACTACGGAGAAAACAGAGCAATAACACCATAAAATCTAGTATGCTATATGTAATAAAGATCAGAGATCTAAGCACTGTCACAGTCATCAATTATTCCCCTTTTTAAACTTCATGAAGTATAAAATGAGTTTGAGAATTCAGTTTCAATGTATTCAATGCATTTCAAAGATTAGTACAACTCAAAGCAGGACTTGACCTGATCCCTTGCGTTAAACGAGCAAGTGAGAGTGAAATGTTACTTGCCCAAAAGGAGAATGCGATGACTGGACAGCACTTTTTTCAAGCTCTGCAAAGTATTCAATATGGTTTTGCCAAGGGCTAATTTCGTAAAGATATCTTTTGTTTCATTGGTTTTTACTCCAGCTTGCCCCTGAACAAGGAGTTCAGTCCATGGATCAGTCTACTGGAGTGAAGAGAAGATGTGATGAGGAGGCCACAAGAGTAGTAGAAGAAAATAACGCAACTATGGGCCTGTATGTAGTTAAAGCCATAACAAACAATTTTTTCTAATGTAGCTTCAGTATTTTCAAGGCTAACTTTTGTTCTTTAATTAACCTTTTTCGACTTGGTTTATGGGTTATTTTGAATTCTCTACCAGTATCAATGACTAGTTCAACAAGCTTCTCCAGCTTTAAGAAAAAAAAAACTGATTGCAGTGGTTTTTTGGAGGTCCTTTTGCCGGCTTTTTGTTATTGTTATTATTTTTATTATTATTTACGGTGTGACAAATAAAGCATGATGATGAATTAAAATCATTCTCATTGCTCCATGGAGTAACAAATTTCTTGATTTTACTTAGGAATGCCATTACAAGCCAGCCATTGATACATATTGTCAGTAGTCTAACGTCTCTCATGCTTCAAATCAAGGTAAGCTACATGCATATAACAACAAAAGTCTTGTCACAATGAAATTTCATCAGTGGCAACTACTTTACTTGGCCTGCATGCTGTGCATTTCATCATGGCCATGTTTTAATAAAGCCTGAACTAGTTTTACATTTAACTTGTTTTATTTTCTTCAACACTGATGTAATGTGGCTAGATTATTTCTTAACCCTTAACTCACTGCCTTATTTTTGTTTTCATTTGTAGTCCTTAGCTGAGAATGATCTCAACACATTTGAGTTCAAATCACTATCTGATGCAGTAGATGAAATAAAGAAAAGTATTGACCCTTCAAACATCAGGTACAGTCACTTGATCTGAACTTACTACCCTGTATTTATTCCAAGTTCAGAGCTGACTGTTGACAAATAGACTGTAAGCTCAGATTTATGGATTTTGTGGCTAAATGGTGCTTCTAGGTAAACCTTTTTTTTTGCAACTTGCAGACCACCACAATAAGTAAGCTTAAAAAAAAGCAGAGTTATTTTAGTATTAATCTGAGATTCTAACAACATAACACATGTAACACTGTTTCTGTTTTATTGATAGAAATTATTTTGACTGTGTTAAGTATTTAGTTTTACATGCTACAGTATAAAGCATTGTATAAAGATAAAAATGTTGCATCCTGTGGGGGGAAAAAGGTGTCACATTTTACCCCTACCTCCTTACATTGGCCACCTCGCTACCTTTCCTCTGTTGTGGAGAGGTGTGACTGTAATTTAAGGAATGATAAAAATAAGTGTATAGAGCCATTTAAATAGTAATAAAAGCGATGTTAAATGTGGTCACTGTTTTGTTTGCATTGCAGCTGTTTTCAGAACAATGTTGAGATCCATGTAGCCCACATTCAGTCTGGTCTGAGTCAGATGGGGAATCTTCATGCCTTTTCTTCATCATCTGGCTCATCATAGGATTCCGCACAGCCAGTACTCAGCAACGCTTGTAACTAAGAGGAATTGCAATTATGACAGCCATAAAATGATCATGCAGCACATCTGAAAGCTCTCATAAAGTCAATTAAAAAAGATTGCTGTAGTTCTTGTGCAACAATAGGGCATTTCTGAGTTGCTTTTTGCTTCTGTGTCAAAACCATTCATATGAAAATGAATTCCCCCTTCAGGTTCATAATTTTCATACAAATGAAACTCATTTTGATATGAAAGATTCTACACAAGGACTTGTTTTGAAACAGAAGTACAGTCATGTACAATGTAACTTGGAAATTGCCTATTAAGTGTTCATCTTATTTAATTAATTAAAGGAGCGACTGGCCAATATTGGTATAAGAAAAGAGAATATTTCAAGAATTCTTTTGTTAATAGACTGGACAAATATTTTATTTAGAATGCCAGCCTTAACTCAAAAGAAGTCTTTAGCCATTTGCTTATCAGATACTTTCTATTCCATTGTTTTGTGTGGCGAAGGGTACTAGGATAATGTCAGCGCACAAAATGTCCTTTCCAATCCCTTTGTAAATTTGTAAGCAATTTATTATAGATTTGAGTGCATTCATTAGGCAATCAGATTTCTATTCTGAGCCTTGACCAATACCCTTGTTTTGTTATAATTTATTCAGAAGCTTATCATAAGCTTCTGCTGTTTATAATAAGAATTGGGATCTCTTCAGGCTTTATTTTTCAAGAATGTGATAGAAAGTGCCCTGTTGTTGGGTATAGCTGTGGATCACAGACATTTAAATATAGAATGTACCATTTCACTAAGTATTGTGTGATTAATATCTATACATATTTTGACTTTAATTTAAACTAGGATAATAATCATGTGATTCAGGTTCTCATTGGTTTTAGGGTTTAATGTTTTGAACTTTAATGTGTATTTAAAATACTTAATAAAATTCAATTTCCTTTTAGACATTGTTTTAAAAAATATATTTTGTTTTTCATTTAATGTACTTGAGTTTTGCACGTTTCCCTAGAGAGCACATACATAGTTAAATGTAGAAGTTCTAGGCCTATATTGTCATTGATTCTTTTTGATATCTTCTACAGGAAACTCCTCCACACAGAAATCAGCAGTATGTTTAACTTATCGAGCAGGATATATGAGGGGGGAATGTCTACTTGCCGTCAGTGTTAAAAGGCCAACTCCAGATACAGAGTGTAGCAACGATGCTGGCACTAAAAAGAATTAAACCTTATTTTTTCCTAAACTGGTGACTGTTAGAACCTTCCTAATAGCAAAGGATATTTACCACGTCAAATTAAATTAGAGTCAACGAATTTTTGTTGGCTTGCACAGCGTAATATGCTGTGCAAGCTAACATTCTACATGCAAAATGCATGAAGAATGTTTTAAAGCGGTAACAGTTTGCACGCGTTGCGGTCCTATGGTGTAGGGCAATGCTTTCTTATTAAACTCAACTAAGCACAACCGAACAAATCACAAAACACAGCCACAAAACGCTATAAAACAACAAAACAAAACAACGACACAACAGGACAAGACACTATAACGCAAGGCAAACCACAACCGAACAAACGACAAGAAAGCGACACAACTAAAACAACAAATAACAGAACAACACAACAGGACAAGGCCAGTAACAAAACCACACAAACACAACCAGTATATGCAATTTCAATATGCCTACAATTATAATGGGTTATACATGTAATAGCTCACCAGAGTAAGTTGTCGCGGAACAGCGAAATTAAACATAACAAAACACAAAGTCTAAACAATC
This sequence comes from Micromussa lordhowensis, assembly GCA_964020085.1. Classification (NCBI taxonomy): domain Eukaryota; kingdom Metazoa; phylum Cnidaria; class Anthozoa; order Scleractinia; family Lobophylliidae; genus Micromussa; species Micromussa lordhowensis. The sequence goes on along the minus strand of OZ026605.1, from coordinate 1,575,953 downwards.
GAACACAACCCTTAACCAAGAAGTGAACCCTATTTTTTTCGAAACACCTGCGTTCTCGGATTTCTCGGAATACCCCTCACTTATCCCATGGGAGTAGTCGATTCCCAAAGGAATTCTTTCCCTCCAGCATCTAAGTTTGGCGAGAACTCTAGCCCTCTCTCTAGCTACCCCTATACACCGAGACCTAGCTGCTGGCCCTGACGTTTTCAAAGACGCCTGCGCATTGGAATGTCTGGGCATTCCCTAAGCTTTCCTTGGGAAAGTCGATGTACAAAAGAATATTTCTACTCCCCATGGATGGGATGCGTTTATGTTTTACCCTCCGTCTTGAATTCGCCGATAGCCATTTATGCGCTCATAGTTTTTGCTTCAGGGCACAGTATTTTCAAACATTGATGGATGAAATCTTTTTATAACATATCTATAGCAAAGCGCGCGCTCTGATTGGTTAATTCATCGTCTACTATTTTCCCATGGGTGCACGCTGCTGAGGTGTGCTGATGCGATGTAGCTCAATAAAAGGACTTCTTTTGCTCAAAAACAAGGGGCAATGGTATGTTATAAAACAAATGGTAAACGCCACAGCTGTACACTATTGAGTTATGGAAGCACTTGGGAGGCATGCTAAGCACTCATAAAGCTAGAGTCGCTTCTTTCGTGGCTGCTGTCGTGCTTTAATAGCAACCTCTGCGTAAACTCTATAGTGCACGCTATGGCGTTTACCTTTTGCTAATCCGGCAATTATTTATGCCCCTTACTGCGTATTCACTTAGCAGAAGGCTTAACAGACATATCAGCAAGAGCTAAGCTTTATATGAAGGCTTGAGAAATTATTTGCGATTTACGGGAGTCGTGTAGACCCGCCAACACCTTTTAAACTGAATGTGGACGGCCCTCGTTCTGCCTTGTATGAAATAGTTGAGATTTTCAGAAACATACTGTCCTTTCGCGGCCTAAGATGTCTTGTCAACACTTTTTATTATCAACAATTACGGTAGGAATACTTCTACCCTCGATCCTCCTTAACACACCCGAAACCCGAAACCCGAAACCCGAATCCCCCATTAGCCGGAAGCCGGAAGCTGGAAGCCTGAAGCCGTACAACGGAGGAATTGCTTATTTCCTACATATTATGTGAATTGCCACCATCTTGGATTCCAGAAGGCGTGAAAGCAGAGGGAGGGATGGGAGGGGTGAAAGTGAGTTGACAAAAAAGACAAAACTTGATGCGAGACAACAGCAGGTTTATTCGAACACCTTTTCTTACCCTTACATCAAGACAATGGCACTTTGAATTACGCACAGGTACAATAGTCAACACATGTATATTAGCGAGAAACAATTCACATTCTTGCGTCACCATTCCAAACACCAGCATTTCAAGCTATGTTTCACAAATCTAAAACCTCGATTTACCGGCTATGAAAAGAGAATACATTCTCCTGAATATGAATAAAACCATCACTCCTTTCTTTTTTTCAGTTTGGCAATCCGCTCAGCACCAAGTCCTGTGAAAAGAATTAAAAAAAAACACTCTGTAATTAGTCGAGCGGAAACTAATCGCGGGTGTAGCAGTTTTCGTAAGTTTGTAATTATTTTGTAGTCATAGTGCAGCATCTGTTATTGTTTTGGATCTAGTGCCATTGGTTCTTTTATTTGTTGTATTGTTCTCTCAAAGGGTATGGAGCGATTCATGTAAGACCTTAGGAGAGCTGCTATCTGACCCAGATTAGTTACTGTGAGGTATTGACCAAGTTCCTCCCGCATTTCCTTGTAAGCATGGTCCAAGGCGAGGCATGAGTAGCCATAAATGGATCGGAGAGCTTATAGTTTATCAGTAAATATAACAGCGGTCAAGTAAAGGTTGAGTATGCTTTAGTCCTATTGGGTAACGCGATGGCCTGGTCCATCGGTGCAGAAGTGTCCTTGTCCATGGCAAGCTAATTTCCAGCATTTTTTGGTTGCCCTGCCAATTCGCACGCACGGGAATATATCCCGTTAGCAGAGAGGCACCGTGAGAGTAACAAATAAACACAATAGCTATGCTACTCCGTACACCGGGATAATCAACCGGCCTCTTATAGTGCGTATGGCATTAGTTAAAGCTTAAAAATCTGGTTTTACAAGAATAATATGTCGAAATGAATGAAGACGTCTGCTACTAATCAGCTTACCTCAGGCCAATTCGTAAACAAACACATTTCCGTTGACGGACTTTCCCGACCCATTGCCAGTCTTCTTGCTAAAATCGCATTGTTTGGACTCCCCGTACTTCTTGTAAGTACTCTTGGCGTTGTCTCCTGACCAGCAACTCTTATCGTCTGCTCCAAACATCTTGTAGCCAAACGCTTCAGCTTTCCCTTTGCAGTAGTTGAAAATTGCATCAGGTTTCTTAGAACTCACTTTGTCGTCAAATAATTCCGGCAAAGCGAAAGCGGCTCTAGGCGACACATTGCTGTAGCACTCAATAGCCTCCCAGCGACCTTTAAGAAAATGAATGAGTGAACTTTATTCAAGTGTTGGAGTATTTAAATTACTTGGACACTCAAATAAAAAAAAGAAAATAAATGGTAGATAAATGGTCAGTAACAGTGTTAGGAATATCTGGATAGTCAGAAAAGGACTGCATGGGATAGTCCACCTTGTCTGGGAATGTTCGATGTGCTTTTCGTAAAAAAACCCTAGGGGTAGTTCTACTTTGACTGGATGTAACTTATCAAGCACAAAAGACCGTGTTTGCAAACAACACGACGTAGCAGAGCATTTTTGATGAAAATCGAGGTGCTTGGAAATGTGGTCAAATACGGTCTTCACTGTTCGATATATCTTCAAAATCAAAGCTAAAACTAAGGAGAAAACGGGGAAATGAAATTGTAAAAATCTATGCTAATTAAGTCCAGACATTCAACCCCCCCCCCCCCCCCACGGTCTTAAACCTGATAGATTATTAGGGAGTTTCAAAAGAACTACTGTTGCATTGAAGGGTTCCTAACCCTCCCTCCGCTGATTTCCTCAAAGTACTCCAGTCTGACTCTCCAACACTCATAGTTAGATGATACTGTGAAAATCACGTTTGTAAAACAAGGGCACTTGGCCCCATTAATTTACCTCCTTTCTTTTGGTAAACAAACATGGTTTCTGATGCAAAGAAGCCATAATGCAAACCGCCTTTGGTGGAGCGGCACCTCCCCAAAGCAGTTCCATAAATACCATATGAACTTGCTGCATTCTGGCCAGTCCAGCATCTGGTGTCATCAATACCGAACAGCGTGACTCCTTTTTGGTTGGCGGCAGTCAGGCACTGCCGATATTTCTTTTGCATCCCTCCAGATCGTTTAAATTTGAACAGGATCTCATCCAGTGCTCGTCCTCTGTTTTGGTAGCATCCCACTGGCCTCCAAGTTTCTGTCATTTAAAAAGGGACAAATATTCAAACAGCCTTTACTGTCTTTTGTTAAAATAATTGATAACTTACAAGCTGAAGAAAGATTTGTTCTCTTCAGTTTTTTTTTGTAATGCAGGTACAAGTAATTATAAGGTAGTACATATTTGCTCGTGTTTCAAGTGCTCAGCTTCCAAATTCTTTATAACAAATAGCAAAGTGAAGACAATGCGATTGAAAATGAAAAATACGACACAAAGTGGAATGAACGAAATCCACCACTTTTGACGTCAAAACCGATGCCGGATAATAAAAAGCTATTGAAAAAATCACTTAAATCAATCAAAGAATTAACGACTTAAATCTTCTCGCTGTTGGGTGTCTAGATTGGCATGCCTAGCTGCTTCCATGCAAAGCAACTTCGCTCGCATGACAAAATATCATGACAAAATGTGCATCTTACTTTGGCATTCTTGATTATTGCATTCCCTGGTGGTGCGATCGGGTCCCAGTCCACTGCAGTCCTCTCCACCGTTAGAAGGCGGGGGATTGGTACAGGTTCGCTTTCGTGTTTGCTCTCCACCTCCACAAGTCTTTGTACACGGACTGTATGGTTTCCAGTCTGAATAACCACCGTTTACTACAAAAAAAGAAAAAAATAATTACAACGAATGGCCCATTCCCTCTATGAGTCGTCTCCAGGGAATCATGGAAGCTGTACTCATCAAAATGAATAACCAGTTCAAGATGATGAATACACCTACCACGATTCCTTGCAGGCGCGTCTCATAGAAGGGACTGGGCATTGCATTATCACGGAACAGGGTATACAATCATAAAGAATGACTGAATACGAAACGCGAACGTGGAGCGGTATTTTTTAAATGTGATGGGGCTCGGGTAGGGTTGGAGGCTGGTGAGGTTTGATGGACGGAGTATGCAACATAACACAGCTTCAAAAAACCCTGTGTGTTATGATTCAATGGACCTATGAGCACGGCAATGGATGGAGTTGCTACCATGAGGTATTTCTGACAAGGTATGTGATATTTGTCGGTATTTACAAAACGTTTTTTAACAGGAAGTCACGATAAGTTAAGGTCGCTTCTTTCAGAGGTTTAAAACTTTCGGGTGACATTAGTTTCGCGATGTGCTAACATCAGTGGAATTTGGTTCTTGCGTTCTTTGTGGGATGAGTGGGACGGGATCGCTGGTCGTCACCTTATGGAACTTAACAGTCACTATTTGTCCATTTTACCTGGACACTCCTGATTGTTGCATTCCCTGGTAGTGCTGTCCAGTCCATTGCAGTCTTTCCCGCCATGTGATGGAGGTGGATTGGTGCACGTTCTTTTTCTCGTCTGTTCCCCACCCCCACAAGTCTTTGAGCACTGGCCGTACGGTCCCCATCCTGAGTAGCCACCGTTCACTACGAAATTGAATTATAATTAACAATTATTCCATGAGCGCGCGTTGGATATGAGATGATAGATAGCCAACGAAGCGCGTAGCGCTGAGTTGGCTATAATCATCTCATATCCAACAAGCGCGAGTGGAATAATTGTTTTCTTAAAAACGCCCCCAAAATATAGAAAACTAGACTACAATTAAAATAAAAAGGCCCAAAAAATCATGCATACGCTCGCCATTTTTGTAGATCATGGTACAATGGCTCATATACCATGATGGCTAAGCCAATGAAAACTCTCGAATTGCATTATCCAATGATCCAGGTTTTAATAATTTTAATTATAACATAGGTAGGACCCTGCACGCGCTCTGATTGGTCAAAAACCCATGTTTTATCATAGTATAAAACATAGAAAAAGCGTGTTTTATTGTTTTGCGCGCGTAAAATCTATATCATAAAGCAAATGAAGAAGCCTAATCCGTGTATTACACTGTGATAAAACACTCCGGACATTTGAGAACACTGCGGCTCGTGTTTTCTACATTTCCCTCGAGTTCTCAAATGCCCGTCGTGTTTTATCACAGTGTAATACACGGCTTAGGCTTCTTTATTTGTTCATAACAAAATGGGTTTACCTGCAGAGATCTCTTTTTATGTATTCTAGTCACGGCGCCGTTTAAAATGAGAAAAGATTCAAGCAGATAATAAAAAAGGTATTATAGAACAAGCCAGAAAAAAGATAAAAATTAAAAAAGCTTTTATAAAAAGGTAGGTTAAATGTCTCTTGGAAAAATGTGAAAGAAATCTTCCAAGGCACACCTCAAGTCATACAGAATAGTGTTCTTCCTGAAACACTAAGCAAAGGCTCGGTTTTTATATATATTTTAGCCTAGCGAAAGAGTCTTAAGGCCTAGCTCTTCATAATCCTCTCCTAGCCACACTGGGCGAAGGATCTTTCTTTAATTTGTATGCTTTTTGTTAGCATAGCTCTTCACAATATTCTCCCAGCCTCTCTGGAAAAGGCTATTCTTTGTATGTTCTAGTTTTGTTTGTTTTTGGAGGTGCCAGATTTCGAAGTCGCTGATAGAATGATCCAAACGAAGACGAAAATACTTGATAATGCCCATTTTCTTACCTGGGCAATCCTGATTATTGCATTCGCTGGTAGTGCTGTCCGGTCCCAGTGCACTGCAATTTTTTCCTCCGTTTGTCGGTGGTGGATTGGTACAAGTTCGTTTTCGCGTCTTCACCCCACCCCCACAAGTCTTGGAACACGCACCATACGTCTCCCACTCCGAGTAACCTCCGTTAACTATAAAACGTGAGTGAGGAAAAGCAAATTTTGTATTTCTGTACAACTACGTCAAGGGGATCGAGTTCATGGGATTTTCGACAAATACATTGTTTGCATCTCGAATTTAAAAATACAATCCTTTAAAACCCGATATGCTATTTACTGAGGGCAAGCAAAAGTTACTTATGGTGCCAAGGAAATGGCTCTGAAACTCCTTCAAACGATGCATTTAAAACCTGCCTGATAACTAACAACACTCTGCAAGATCAGCTAAGATCTACCGTCCTCAGCCAAGTCAAGGACGGGCGCTATTCATGAGTTTACAGTGTATCATCAGCCGCTGACGTCATTGACGCCATCAGCAACTGGCGTCAGAGACGCTATCTATGAATTTTAAAGTGTATCATCAGTAACAACAACGTTTAGTCCTGACAACTATTTGACTATTTGACTAGTGAATCAAATAAGTAAACGATGGGGAAAATATTTTTTTTTACTGTAAGAAAGAAATTTTTGCAGTTGTTACCCTGAGATCTATGAGTATCCCTTTGTATTTATTTGCAATTTGTAGTTTAGGATTAACTATAACAAATTTAAAAACAGACTCAAGTGATTTTTCATGTTACCTGGACATTCCTGAATGTTGCATTCCATGGTAGAAGTGTCAGGTCCAAGGACAGTGCAGTCTTGTCCTCCGCTTGCCGGGGGCGGGTTGGTACATGTCCTCTTTCGCGTCTTGACTCCTCCTCCACAAGTTTTTGAACACCTGTCGTATTCTCCCCATGCCGAGTAATTACCATTGACTATATAGGAGCGAGATAATATCGGACCTCTCAGAACGATCAAGTCAGGAGATTACTTGTAGATTATTTAACAAATAAAGAAGCCTAAGCTGTGTATTACACTGTGATAAAACACGACGGGCATTTGAGAACTCGAACGGATATAGATTTTACGCGCGCAAAAACACGCTTTTTCTATGTTTTATACTCTGATAAAACATAGATTTTTGACCAATCAGAGCGCGCGCAGGGTACTATCTATGTTATAATTACTAGTAAATAATTGGTCGTGTTTTCATTAACAGCTTGTTCTAAAGCAAGCAACGACTGTTAAGGTAGTCGTAGACGTTGTCAGCGAAATCGTATATATAACTAAGGTCGTAACAATTATACATAATCGTCATTGTAAATTACCATGGTACAACAAACCAAATGAGCTATTTTTCATCGCTTTTTGTGGCTACCAGCGGCAGAGCGCTCGGTTACGTCTTGGTACTAGCATTACATGTACATCAGAGAAACTCGTTCACTAGGCCTACTGAGACCTGAAAATCTTCTCAGATCCTCTCAGATTTTGTGCGCCGATGGCAGCATTTTTATTATTTTGTTAAGTCTAAGGTATATTTAAGGTAGTCCTCTGCATAAGCCTTATTGGTTTCCCTAGGATTCCTTGCCTAGCATTGATTTGTTGTAAATATATAAAAACAAGAAACATGGTCATTTCCTTACTTGGACAATCTCCACTGTTGCATTGTTCGGTCAAGGTGTCAGGTCCCAGACCAGAACAATCCTTGCCCCCAGGGCTTGGAGGGGGATTTGTGCAATAACGCCTTCGAGAGCGCTGACCAGTACCACAAGTTACAGAACATCCAGTCCAATCACCCCACTGAGCATACCCGCCATTATCTGACAAAAAAAAATTACATTGCACGGTAGGCTTCTTTCAGTAACGGATGCTTTAGCGTGTGTTATGGAATTGTACACTTTGTCTGTGTTAGTTGATCGAAAGTTAATCACATCTGGCTGGTAGATATGAATGTAGAGATGAGTATTACAGAATGGTGGCGTATGGTAACAAACTAGTTGGCAGCCTCATTAATAGGGTAGGCTCGGGTGTGTTGGGGGTTTTCTAGGACAGGTGGGTCATTTTAACAAATTGGCGGCAGTTTTTCTTGCGTCTGTCCTGTTATTGATCATGAATTTCGTCATAATATTGTCAAAGTAGCTGTGCTATCGCCTCGTGGATCCACAGACTACTTTGACAATGTTATGGCGATATTCATTGTCAACAACAGAACAGACGCAAGACAAGCTGCCGTCTATTTGTTTTTTACGACAACAAATAGACCTTTTTACCGATACGGCGGCCATCTTGAATTCCGAGGAAATTATGGGATGCCCAGGGGGCAGATGAGAAATAATTAAAAAGAATACTGTGGCGTGATAACTATTGTAACAATAATTTTTCGATAACCATAGGAACAACTGCCAAATATCGTGACGGAAAGATGTAACGCTTGTAATATTTGTTATGGAATATGAGATACAAGCAGTAAAAATTTATCCTGAAAGCTGTGTATACGATAAATTTTCCAGCGATTGCCCCCTCGGCAGCCCATAATTTCTCAGTCAAAACAATAGAATTCAAGATGGCCGCCGTATCGGTAAAAAGGTCTGTTGTCTGCTTTGGCTCCTTGACGCATCGCATAAATTATAAATTCATGTGTCTGTCCGCTTATTGACAATAAAATTAACCAATGAGCGCGCGAGAAGTTCTGCAGTTATCGTAAAATTACTAATGGACAATGGACCATTTTACAGTTCTCTGCTTGGTAACCTGGTCTTTGAATGGCTGCGAGGCTGGAGGTGACCTTGCCTTGATACAGGTCTCTCTGCTTTTGTCGTGTAAATACACCTAGTTAGCATTAGAACAACTTGACTTACTCAACAAAATCAGTGAGGACTGTGTCAAAACAAGGTCACTGAACAGGTCATTGAGAAATGAAATGGTCTATTAAGGAAAGTATCGAAGATTCTTACTTGCTTTGCATCCGTACAGCTCCACACGCAAAGAGATAAGAACGTACCAGTCCTCGGGAATGATTCTTATGGACCTTGTGGTAATTGGTGGAATCAGTTCATATTTGACAACGCTGTCTTTATCGTTGTTGGCTATGAAAGTCTTAAAAAGAACAACTGTTTAGAGAAACGTAGATTTTGTCAAGCTGACCGGCTGCACCTGGAGAGAGTTGGAGCGAATCGCCCAGGACCGTGGACACTGGCGGACTGTTGTGGATGGCCTATGCCCCTCTAGGGGTTCAAGGCCTAAGTAAGTAAGTAAGTAAAATTGTAAAAGACCTAGACTGCGTGCATTATTCAAGGAATATTTCACCATTTTTTGCTCGAACTTGAGGGGTGAAATAACCAATCGTAGCTCGTGCATTTGTTGCAAATTTTGTACACCATTTGGAAGGAAACTCGCTGATTTGCCGTGTCTGTATTTTGAGAATCTGAAGTTCTTCAACCACTTTTTACCACTGTTAGATCAGATATTAATTGACTGTAATTACTATTTAATGTTGTAAATTCTGTCCACCTGAATTCTTGTCCCATAAGCAGCCATTTTTGAAAAGTCACTTAACGCCCCCCCCCCCCCCCCACACACACACCCCCATCAATAAGGCGGAGAGTTCGAATGCGGAGGAGACTACCGAAATTCTTGACCAGTCATATTTATTTGCTTGTCAATTACACTTAGATACGTTGACTGTAGATGTCTCCCTGATTTGACAGTCGGCGGCTAGTAGTTCCAACACGGAAATAAAGTCGTTCTATTGTATTGCGTAGTCATTCCCCAAAATATTTACCTTGGTATGTGTTTCTGGCTGGTATTGCTGGAGGTAACCGCGGTCATCAACGTATTGTAGTGTGTAGCTCTTGACATAATAAAGCACATTGTAAAAACCCTGTGTGGCTATGCCAGTAACTTGCGTGTCTCTTCCAAAATTGATCTGGAGCCACTGCCGATGATCATGAACACTCAATGCTGGTATCCAGCCTCCATAACGTCCAACTCCTCCCGTATAGTGTAGCCTAGCATTTCCAGGAGCGTATAATAAAGTCGCAGGTGCCAGGGTGGAGGAGGCTGTTATAGCGGAATCTGGTATTAACTTATCTTGCATCCCTAGTGGATCCTTACAACTGACCTCTTGAGGTATTTGAAAACCTAGGAAAACAACGTGGGGAAAACAAGGCTGTTGTTGTATGTGAAAAGAAAGACCTTTAACAACAAAAATGAAAGTCGACGCAAAATAAGACAGGTAGAACTGTCTCGATTGCGCTGGAAAAATCGCCAAAAAGTGCTCAAAACATGGCAAAAAGTGCTCAGATAGTACTAGATTTCTACCAAAAGTGCTTGAAATTTAGAAATAGTGCACGAAAGTTGCTCGCAGTTACGATTTTTGTATTTTTTTTTTTAGCAGATGTTTACTACATATTCCTAGTTTTATCAAACTTTTAACTCTCGATTTGCTAATATACTGAGTTGATCATAAGGTATAAGAACGTTTGGCGAGCAAATTTTCGATTGGGTCAATAATGTTTTCGTCTTCAGAGTCGCTGAGCTGGTTTGTTGGTTCCATTTTTACACTATTTGACTGGTTTAGAAACAGTGCTATACAACACAAACAACAGCTGCACTGAACAGAAAAGAGCGCTAAAAGTTCTGAGAAACACGAAGTCACGAACCAATCAAAATCGACTGTTAAAAGGACCATAGCTCGTGCATTTCCATGACAACAGTCAGCCAGTCAGGCGACAAGGTGGAATTATTCATAATTCATGGTAATAGAATTACTCGGCTTTACTGATAACGTTATAAAGACAAAATATTGCATTTAACATATGGAAAATTGTGAAAAATGTGCTGAAATTTTTCCCAAAAAGCGAAAAAGTCAATTAAGAGCTCAAGAGTGCTGGAAATATAAATACTATAGTCCTCTAAATTCGAAAAAAGTGCTGAAAAAATACCCAGAGCAATCGGGACAGCCTCAAAGACGGGCATGGAGAGCGTTAACGGATAAGTAAACAAATAACCAGGTAACCACTACCACTACCACTACCATTACCGCTACCACTACCACTACCACTACCACTACCACTACCACTACCACTACCACTACCACTACCACTACCACTACCACTACCACTACCACTACCACTACCACTACCACTACCACTACCACTACCACTACCACTACCACTACCACTACCACTACCACTACCACTACCACTACCACTACCGCTACCACTACGACTTTCGCTACCTCTACCGCTAATGTTGCTGATACTGCTATTGTAACAGGAGCTGCAGATGCCTCTGCTAGTACTATGACGTTGACAGCTCCGTACCTGATTTACAGCCATAGAAGTCAGCCCTCAGTGAAATCCAGACATGGTATTCCAGTGGATTGATTCGGATGTAGCGTGCAATAATAGGATTCTTTAGCTTGTGACTCACGATTGAGAATCGATCGTTATTCGCTTCAAATTCCTTAAATAGAACAAAAGAGTACGGCTTTCTTGATTTCAAACATGAGATAATTTACTAAACAGATTTAAACCAAGAGTGGATGAAGTGTAAGAAAGTAAACGTAGGCCTTATTCCCATTGTAATCACTCTCAAGTTATTTTTAGACCTACAGCTGTAGTACCCAGTTTTTTCGGGTTAGACTCCACTGGTGTTACGTGGATGTTTCAACGGAGGATCAAAATAGGTTTTTACGATAACTGCAGAAATTCTCTCGCGCTCATTGGCTAATTTTTATCGTCAACATGCGGACAGACACATGAATTTGAAATTCGTGCGTCGCGTCAGCGAGCGAGAGCTGGCAATTCGACCATTTGTTATCGTAAAAAAACAAATTGATGTCAGTTTTTAATGAGTCTGTCGTGTTGTTGACAATGAATTTCGTCATCACATTGTCAAAGTAGTCTGCGGATCCACTCGGCTATGGCCTCGTGGATCCACAGTGAGGACGAAACTTATGATCAATAACAGGACAGACGCATGAAAAACTGACGTCAATTTGTTAAGTTTATCCGTGGCCTCTCCACGAGAGTATAATCCGTGACACGATCTATTTCTGGACCTCCCTGTGATTTTGGAAACCAGGAGTGATCTAAAAAGCCTATATGGAGGACTTACTTTCTTACTTTTAATCCTCTCTTGATTAAAACACAATAAGACTTAAAAAAATGTATTGGGTTTTAGATTGAGGAAAAATTACCTTGACAGATCCATCTTCCAGGTAGTCACGAAAAAATATTCCGTCGTAACTGTACGTCAGACGATACTTTTTCACCCATTCGAAAGTGTCGTCTCTTCCTTGAGTAGAAACAATCGTCACTTTAACGAAACGCCCAAAATTCACCTGAAACCAACTGTTGTCTCGCAGATTACCAGCTGCCCAAGCTCCGACGTGTCCAGCTTTAAGCCTGAAATTAAGTCTTCCATTGCCCGGCATATATAAAGTTGTAGTCGGAGCTACAAAGCTTGAAGCAGTTATTGAGGAGTCCGGAATGGCATAATTTTCCAGACCTAATCCTTCCTGGCAAGTAGGGGGTTGTGGTGTGGAAAAACCTGAAGAATGAATCGCGACGTTTTTTGTAGTTTGTTATATTTTAGAAGTAACTTATGAAGTATATCAGTTATACAAACTGCTGACTATCTATTGCCAACTTACTGCACAATTGCTATGGTAGAATGATTCTTCCTACGACTCTTTAGTCTATTTATTTGATTCTTCCTTCGAATACTGAGATGGTCCATTATTATTAGATCAAATCCAACGTCCTGGTTTAAAGTTTAGGTACACCACCATGGCAACGGTAACGAGGACGCCACTAAACAAAAGGTTTAATGACGAAAACAACGGCTGTGCATGTGCGATATAAATCTTTGTATGCATTACATGAAATTACAAAGTTTGACGTATTTTGGAGAACGTGAGTACCGACGGCGAAATGATCACTGGCGTTACATATTTAAGTTTATTTATAGGCCTCGTTCTTGGCGTCGCCTTCAGTCATTATTTTAGCTCCATACAATCAGAAAAGATACGTTAATTATATTATTCATGCATTTATTTGTGACCTCTCCCTACCTGAACGACACCCATACAACTCCATTCTTAGTGACATCCACCCATGATACGATACCGGTTGAACTCGGATGTAGCGGGCATAGATTGGTGGATCCAGTGTGTTGGTATGAAGGCTGTTTCGGTCACTGTTACCTTGAAAGATCTAAAGTGATACACGTGTAAGTGTCACAAGAGTGTTTAGCTAAAGAGGACGACCACGATCAGGGTGCCCGATTTCAAGGAGATCGAAACTGGACAATTTGATATTGAGAGTGTATCTAATAAATGTCAAATATAACAACGTTTGTGGAGTAATCCTCACTGCCCTAACCGGGGTAATAATATTATGTTGCGTTCTTAGGCATTATGTCTCTTCACCCAGGTGTATAAATAGGTGTCCGTGAATTTTATACTGTGGCGGGGTGGAATAAGCCTTCGAAGTACTAGCATTCCATCCACTGGGGAAGAAGAAATTCTTCTAGTCGCTTGTCGGGATAAACTTCGGCATAAGTGTACAAGTTGGCCCAACGTATTTCTTCATTTAACGAGGAATTTCAATCTCCAAAGCCGGGATAAAGCGAAAACAAACAAAACAAACAAGCAAACAAACAAACAAACAAAAAATTGAATTACTGTATGACTTTAACTTTAGTGTTTTGGTTTCAACTTACCCTGTCAGAACCATATTGACCATTCTTGTAAAACTCAAAATAACCGCCATCGTAGCTATAAGACACCTTGTATTCAGTCACCCACTCATATAATTCTGGTCGGCCCTGAGTTCCGATCTTGGTCACCTTGACAATTTCACCAAGATCCACCTGAATCCACTGTCCTTGTAGCAGGTACGTAGTTGACCAAGCGCCTGTTTTGCCGTTCCCTGGGCTGTGATTGAGCCTAGCATTGGTGGCTTCATAAGCTGCACTAATCTGCAAATATAATACGTCGATGGTTTATTGTTTGATTACCTGTGTTCCCTTGAGCTACCTCGTGCTAAAGGTCTTTACTTTAAAGCACCATACGAATGCACCTCTCAGCATCTCTATCCCTGTTTTCGCTTTTTAAGTCTGTGGTACTGTTTATGCATGTTTTGTTTTTTGCCGGCTCTCCCTTAAACTAGTAACTACTGACACACTGTTACTGGGGTAGAATCACAATTAAAAACCAGCTTAAACCAAACTTGAGTACGGTAAAAATAACCAACGGTATCTTGACCTAACCTGCCTGATATGTCGTCAAAGAGAATACAACTACAAATATATATTGCACTCACCTCGTAGTTAGCTTTGATGGCAGAGTCGGGGATTTTCCGATTTTCCATTCCCAGAGCTTCTTCATGGCAACCTGAAAATGTTAGCTTACGTCTATTGATATGGCTGCAAAACCGATTTCATTCAGGCCTTTGGATAAACATGCAGTGGCTTGGGGTGGGTTTCAACTCAGTATGACAACCAATGGATGCCGTATTTTACCTGAATTCTTGTTCCCACTAAATTTAACTCGACTACTACACTTTACAGAAGACTACGGCATTTCTTGTTTAATTGATATATTTTTATTGGCATTTACCAGTTCATTAGACATTTAGAGTGGTCAGTTGAAAGATTCCAAAATAGCAATCACTTTTCGAATTAATTGCTCATTCCGACTAGGTGTGTTTACTAATTAAATTGGTTGACTTGCCATCAACAAAGCTTTGTAGTTTTAATAATATACACATACGAAAATGTACTGTAATTCGTAATTTTGAAAATAGCAGAATAAATTAAACCTCTTAATTTTTATCCTACATCTTCTCGGCGCATGCAATCCAATTATTTGTATCTTCAAATATCTCTAGCATAAATGTCGATCAAAATGTAGGCTAGTTGTGAGGGCTATGATAAGGACTAGGAAAGCAGATTGGGGATGAACATTTGAGACTTTACCTTCATCCGCATATGCTGGAAAAGAAAAAAAGAGGGATTTAGAGTGTGCAAGAGAACTACACCTTTATAGCAATGAATCTAACTTGAAGTACAAATTAATGCAACAAATCCATCACTTTTTGCAGTGGGGAGATTTTGTCCAAACAGTCTAATAAATTAGTAATCGAGTTCCCAACCGTTTTACCAAGAGATGCCTCTAATTTATACTCCATTCACACCAACTAAACTAGTTTGACTAAATCAAGTTCAGGTTTTTCAAATTTGTCGATTACCCTTTGCATGTCATTTGAGAAGACAAATTTCAAACCACTTTGCTAACATATTTTATTCAAACCTGTTTTTGCCTTGATAAGTTGTGGGGTGTGTGAGGTGGGAAGCAATTAAATTTTAACCTTGTTTAGTTAAACCACTTTTAAACATGTTTAACAGGTTGGTGTGAATGGGGTATTAGTCTGATTTTAACCTTTTTGTGTATTCAAACGTATTCCCCTCTCCTAAAATGCATGATATATATATTTTTATAGTTCTATAATAAGTATATGTATCAGTGAACCGTTCATGTAGACAACACAGATAAATACAAAACAAAACGGAAAGAATAAATGAAATAGAAATTATTATTGTGAGCAAGTCTCTTCAGGATTAAAGTACAAACATTAAATAAAAAGGCCGCTGTTAGTAATGTGTGCAAGGTATATTTACTGGCATGCACTGTTGTAAATATTCAGTTGACTGTCAATTGCATACGTCAAGTAATATATGGAAATAAAAAATGTTGGAAACAAAAGGTCTTCATAACGCCAGAGAGATAGCGGATATTGATGAGTTTTACTTCGCTTGGGGCATTGTGTCGTGTTCTTGGGCAAGACACTTTGCTCTCATGGTGCCTTTCTCCACCCAAAATGATATTTTCTGCCCTAACGAACCGTCAGCTAAAAAGTACGAAATAATGCACATTACGTACGAGTAATACTGTAGAGTAGAAAGTTATTTGTGCTGAGTGGGAAAAAAAATTACTTTAACTTAATGTTATCAAAAACAAATTCCGTGCGCATCACCCAATTATTCATCTTTGTTGATTGGTTAAAGCAACTTTTACAATAACTGTTTACATTTTTAAAACTATCTCCTTGTTGGTTGGATAGGTTCGATGTCTTGTTAATGAAACATTTGTTAAGTTTGTGAACATTAATCATGACCGTAAACACCCTTTTCTTTAGCTTATGTTTATACGTGTGGTTTGCTGCTCTCTTGAACCTTGCAACGTATCTTCAGCATGATGAAAATGCATATAACAGGAAAAGAATGAGACAATGCAATTTCAAATTGAAAAGTTACACCGTAATCTTTAAATCGCCACATATTTTAATGAGGATGAATACGTTTCCTCTAACTCTAGAAGTATTTTGTTTCTGGCCTTAAATAACAAAAAGAAAAGAAGCGAAAAACATTCATAACTATTTGGCGGCTGTTTTATCTGCCCCATGTCTGACCAAACTTACTAATTCACACGACAGAAGAAAAACGGTAGCACAAAACGTCGAAGACTCAAACTGGTTTTTCAAAATACCTTTTTGGAGAAAATAAGTTAAAACCCTTATAGAATTAAAACTCTAAAATATCAAAGTTTTTTCCTTCTTACCACTTGGCATTAAAAGCTGAAGCAGCAAAATAATTTGTAGCTTAATGTCCATCATGGCAATGAAAGCTGGAGAAGACTAACTCGCTTCACGAACATGATGCTTTCTTTATAGAAATCGACACCTGCCGGTAATTTCACCATTTCAAAAGATCTGATTGGTGCTTTCAAAATGCATTTCTAAAGCTA
Source organism: Micromussa lordhowensis (assembly GCA_964020085.1). Taxonomy (NCBI): domain Eukaryota; kingdom Metazoa; phylum Cnidaria; class Anthozoa; order Scleractinia; family Lobophylliidae; genus Micromussa; species Micromussa lordhowensis. The sequence goes on along the minus strand of OZ026605.1, from coordinate 1,559,185 downwards.
TTAACAACCAACCGAGTTGTTAAGGAAGTTTTAAGAAGTTGAATGAACAAGTCTTTATCCCATAAATATAACTTACTGTTTTCAAATTCAAAAATAAAAGCAAAATAAATGTCTAATATTTTCTGGTCATGTTTTGGTCAAAATACTCCGGTGTTCTTGGATGTAGCCCTGGTGCAAGTCAATACTGAACACTACCTACCAAAAAAAAGCATAATGTGACAGCGGCTTACTAACAAATTAACGTGTCAATAGCTGCATTCACTTCAACGCGTTTACCATAGTCTGTTCGGGTTAGTCTTTAGTTCAATGGCGTCGGGCCTAACAGTAATCTGTGGTTGCAGTCGACTTGTAGTCAAACCAATACCGTTAACTTCTGTTAGTTATGATAAGTATTTGCTTGATGTCAGACTTAAACGTACATGTTGTTTATAACCGCCCTAACTTGGTGATCTGTGAAATTAATGCTAACGGGGCTGATCGGAGAAGGTTGGAAGGCTGTTTGTTGTTCTAGTTTCATATTTCCGTCGTCGAAAATTAAGAAATATGATCAAAGGTTCTTAGAATTTCAAGGGTTAAGAGTTCCATGTGATTCTTTCGCATTATGTAAATGTTTCTTTGCATAATAACGTTCATTGCGCTCTTGCTCGACTCAGTTCATTCTGATCAGTTGGGTTCTTGTTTCTAAATTAAGGCTTAATCCATGCATTCTGCTTAGTTTTAACTTAGTTAGTCTTGTCTTGGTTCATCGAAACTTTGAATTTCGTATTTTTGATAAGTATAGTAAGAGTGTATAGAGAGGAGGTCACTAACGAGTTAGCTTAATGGCCTTGGTGTGATTACGACCAAAATGTCTTTACACGCAAGTCTTAGTCAGGTAAAGCAATTCTGGAAAATTTTCTTGCCATATTTAGGTCTATCCTTGTCTAACCACAGGAAGTGATGCATACATCTCGGCCTCGGGGCTAATTCTAGAACAAATGTAAATTCGCAAACAATCCATCACTAGGACAAGTAAAATAAGGGCAAGGAAATCGAAAAGCGCGATAAAGGGATTTACCTCACCAAGTCAGGTTTAAAAACATGTGTTTTTTGTTAGTCCAATTAGGTAAAATGTTTTTTTTTTCTGATGTTTTATAGGCTTAAAAATATCTCGTGCAATTATTTATATGTTTAGTATGAAAACATGGCAAACTTAAAAGTCGTAGCAACAAAACTATCGTTCTCAAGAATGCTATGAGTGTTGTTCCTGTTCGATATTGTCATCCCCTTTTCAAACAAATTAAACGTGACGAGAAATATCAAGCTTGAAAAACATGGCGATAAAGCATTTTGGTAATAACGGTTCGTTATTACAGATGCAATATCGTACGTTTGTTTAATTCTATATATCATGCAGTTGATCATATAAGTAAATATATGAAAGATATATATTTGAACTGAGGAGAATGATTTAAAGACATGTTCATCGCAGTTATATATACACAACTTGAGCAACTGTGAAATTAAAACCTGAAAAAAAATCAGCCTAAAACAAAACAAAAAAAAGATCGAAATTCATGCTTTGAATTAACCCCGCCCCCTCCTTTGGGAGAAACAGCAACTGCATAAGCTTAGCATTTTCTATTAGCAACTTCCCCTGTAGTGTAATGCAATACCGTTAACGCTGTCGAGCGTGTTCTTGTTCCACTGATCAGTTGGACTTTACGGCAATTCAAATTTGCTTGATACACAATAACGTTTAGCTAGAGAAAGCGGCTGGGAATAAGTATCATTTAACAACGTTATTCGTTGTAATTGATCATTTAAGAAGCAAAATTTATTAGTTTAGCTTGAGGTGGTCCAGTCACACTAGATGTTTTACTTGTAGCAAGGTGAACATGAGAATTGTAGTATGCATAACCATTGAACTTATAATGAAAAAGAAAGTATTTATCTCATCTTAAGTGTTCGATTTAGTGACAGGAAATTACAATCATAGGATGAGAGTTTTATTATTTCATTTCTTAAAACTTCCCGTGTTCACAACAGCTAGTGCACGTGCGTTTTAACACGTGATTATTACAATATGTTTGTTCGTATAGGATAGCATCACGATCACATCGAGGGAAGTAGTCTTAGCCTCTATGTTATACCGTAAACAGCATTACATTTTAAGTGTGGTCAGATTTCATGCGAAACTTACAGAAAATGATATTGCATTGTTCGATTACATTCATTAGTACTCGTTTAGCATTACTACACGCATATAGTCAGAAATTTGTGCAAAATCAACACGTTAACAACCCCAATGATACTTAAAATTAGAACTGAGAAACCGTTTATAAGCAACATGCCAATGACTCGCTAATGATTCCAAAAGTAAACTGAGATACCTCTTGCTACTTTTTAGTCTGCATTTTGCGTAAATTCTACCAGATTATCACATATTTATGATTGATTATTTTACAGGCATATATACTTTTAGACGTTACTGGAAATATTTTTTCATTACTTAAATAATTTATTACATTTTCATGTTTGGGAGGTCCTTTGCCAAAGGAAGTTATTCCTTGGTTTTGGCGGATATCCTCAGGGCCACTTGTGGGTTGTAAAGAAATGCAAATTTGGTTTCTATCTACAGTTTTTCCAGTTAAAAAAAAAATTGAACTATCAAACAGTAACCAATGATGGAACATTTTGACGACTGGTGCGTTTTCTTATTGCGCGTTACATTTATTTCGTCTTGTTCTAAAGACCTGTCTGCATTTGCATCGGTGTAAGAACTTGATTTCCATTAGCAACAAAAAAGCCTGATCGGGTATTGTCAACTTTTGCACCTGTCTACATTTGCATCGGTGTGAGAACTTGATTTCCATTAGCAACAAAAAAGGCTGATTGGGTATTGTCAACTTTCGTGTTCCTGTTTACAAGTTTAGATTGGAATGCCATCTGAGGTAAGCAGAAACGTGCTTATAATCAGTTCTGAAGCTACGAGGGAACCTTGGCAAGGGTTGAAGAGTCACAGCTAGACTAACTGTTTGAACGGTTTACTTCAAACTTTGCAATGCCGACTGATTGTTTTAAAGGACTCATAAAAAGATTTAGACACATTTTTGTTTTCAAATCCATTCATTGACTGTCCTATATTTCAAGTAGTTTAGGATTTGAAAGAGATTTTAACGACCCCTTATGTGTGAGCTAAAATGCGCGTATTGTATTTTCATTTTCCGTTTTTCAGTTTTACATACATATGCATTCACTACCAATGTGCAACAGATGCACACGGTAACAGGCAAAGACACAGCTTAGTAAATAGATGGATTCGGAGAAGTGATTTGGTTTCGGCACCCATCAATTCCGGTATTCCTGACGCGCTTGCCCTGACACACCATGAATCCTTTCGCGCGTTATGGCATTCTGTGCCAGGCCTCCCCAAGCATTCTGTTTAACTTTGAAAACTTACGTATTTGAAGAGATGACACCATCTGAGCCACAGCCACCAGACCAAACCACACAATGAACCTTATAGACATAATCTAGCCTACAAACAAAAAAAAAAAGGAAAAAGAGGAATAACTTCAATTGTTATGTGACTGGGTGAATTACTTCATTTCACTTTGCACGAGTGATCTTCGAAGAAAATTTCTTAATCGGAAGCCATGGCGCTTGTTTTGAAAACCCTGAGGGAATTCACAAGGCTCTTCGAGCTTTACATTAATAACTTGTATCTTCTTAGCTGTATATGTACTGTTTTCGACCTAATTTAAAAGTTTTAAGCGTTGCGTTACTATATTCGAATAAGCTCACAGTAAGCTTAAATAAATTCATGTCGTTTTCAGACTTTTTCCTCGTAAGTTCAGTGAACAATTAAGACAATACAGAGACAGAGTGTTTCTGTCTTGGGCTTATGGGCTTGCCGATAAAACATCAAAGTAAGTGAAACGAGAAGTACAAAATTGACGCAACCTCACGGTAACGCTACTTTATGATCCACTTCTGTAATCATCTAGTCGATCATTAGCACCATTATTGTTTTCGAGGAGAGTTTGACTGTGTTCGATTTCCGAACTCAATCGAACCCAATCGTTAGAGTTCGATTAACTTCGTTTTGGAATATTTATATCGACATTTATTATATCTCTCCGGCGGGTCTGATACGGTCCGGGAAACAATTCCAAGTCACATAGAACGGCTTCGGATTTTGGCGGGCTGCAAAGTACTTTACGGCCCACTAGCTAAGTTGACCAATCACAAGGCGCGTAGTAACTGCGAGATGCAATTTAAACTAAATCCACTGAGCTTCGTACCTCGCGATGTCACGCAATGTCAATAATTTTTCGTATTTTTTATATAAACAAAAAAAAAAACCCGCTTCCATAGATTAATTTATCATGCCGAAATTTAGTTATAACCAAAGTTCGTTGCAAACTTCTAGAAATCAGTCTGAGACTCCAAACTTTTACAAAGCCAGGAGCATATATGCTCAAGGATAATGTAGTCAGCGGGGCAAGTGTTGGTTATGCATGTATGCGTCCATCCTTCAATAGGTCATCAGTAAGAACCAATCAAAATGCTAGAATAATGCTATATATTATATAAAGTATAATTGATCATTTGTTTGGCGAGTCAATGTTTTGCGCGCCAAAATAAATTATGCTAGGAGTTAAAGATGTATACCTGAGCAGGCAAGTGCTCTAAAGCGAATAATAACATTGATCGCAATGTGCAATGGTTTGCTACTTTAATGTAATGTAATGTGCAATGGTTTGCTACTGTTTGCGAGAAAATCCACAGTTGTATGGCTTTATTTCAAGTTAACTAAGTCCGCATTAGATTCAATTGAGGGAAAGTTAATCTTTTTTCTGCTCACTCTACTGGAACCAGGTGCGCGGGCTAACCAGGGAGTGATCCGTGCTATGGTGGCACACGTCGAAGACAGCTTCATACAGCAAGTTTCACTTGCTGAACACTCAATTTCTCAGTTTCTTGTATTTACGTAGCAAAACTCGTTCAAATGCTGATTCAATCTCAGTCCTTGAATATTCTTTCTCAGTTATCTGATTCATTCGGACGGAACGTTCTGAGGTCCTTAGTACGTGCCCATCTATCGCGCCAATTTTTGTGTGAAATAATCATGGACTATGACGCATCTTTGAAAAAATTGTTTCTAGTTTGCGATTTGCGATCCGTCTCAATCTTCCCGAATTTTAACTTCTTTTTATTCTTGACGATCAATTTTTGGTTTTAGTCTACCTTACTGAACGTTTGTTTCAGTTGAGGTTCCCCTCCATTTGAAAATTACTGTGGCTGCTCCGTTTAGGCGCGAAGATTCACTTGCTCATTGCTGCGGGTAAAACGCGATAAAACAAACAAAACATCACGTCTGAGGGCTGGGTTTCCATATTATTTAGTTAGCATTTTTTAGCAAAAGGGTTTCGCCAAAGACAACGACAAAGTTTAACTAACCAGCCACGATCCTGGCACTTGAGGAACGCCCTAGCACGGCCGAATGCTGCGGCCGAGAAAATTAAAATATTTTCAGCTGACCATTTTTTTTTTGGAAGGGTTAAATATACTCAAGCTGATGTTTGAGAAGAGAAATTACGTTAACTAGGAAACTGAACGTACCTTAGTGTTCTGTGTTGCAGAGCCTACGCCAAATATGAAGTTTCCGTGCAGCCACGTCAGATGAAATGGACACAGGAATTGACTCAACAACTTAAAACTGTCTTTTTGATATTGCCTTTTCATATTAAAACCAATAGAAGCACGTTTCTATTGGACAAGAACTGAAATAACAGGATAGAGGTTAATTGTATGGCGTGATCATCGAGGGGGCGTTGTTTTGTTTTAGGCCCATGGAAGGAGGAACTTCGAGATTTCAACAGAAGCTAGTTTAGGGTCGCTTATTTGATTGACAGCTTGTCGTTGACCGCAGAAATATTCAAAATGTACGTAGCTGCCTGGATGTGAATGGAATCATGCAAACACTATTGATGGCATTTTGAAGTGTCCCGGGCTTGTAACTCAAATACGCTTAGAAAAAAGCAATTTTCTTGCTGTGAAACCAAAAAGTATCATAGTTATTAAAAAAAGGTTCCTGGGGTATGCATTGGTAAACATGCCAGCTAATTGCCTGACGGTTTCTGCACAGTAATAGATTGTCATGTCTGGTCAGTTACAGCAAATTAATTATCTGTTATGTTATGAATGCCACAGAAAATTAATACAGCTGTAAATTATAATGGGATTTTCATTGTGTCTGCAGTCATGCAAACATTTTTGGAACTTCGAAGTGTTAACAAGGCCGTCATATTTAGACAGGCGAGGTAAAAGAGAAACTTTCTTGCGAGGTACAAAGCAGCAACATCGCCAGTGAAAACTGCAAGTGCGGAGACATGAATCACGTTCACTCTTGCGAGCCTTGCTAACATGACTAATTTCACGTCTCATTAGTTTAATAAACAGCTAATTATTTCATGGTAGGTTGAAGTTTCTAGCGCCAAAATAAATTTGGCTTTCTTTTCAAAAGTTTCCACCTGGGCTATCAGATTTGCTGAAGACATGGCTACGGCAGAGAAAAGGTGATGCGCAAAATTCTAATTAGTTTAATACGAGAGACGAAAAGCTACATTCTAATAAAGAATGATATTTTAGGACTACAATAAAGCCCTCAGCGTTCCACTTCTCTTGACAAACAGTTCCGGTCAATTCAAATGCTCGACAAACTGCGCCCTTCAGAATTGATATCCAGCCCAAAACAAAGTTTGCTTTTTTCACCGCTGTTCTTGCCTAAGGCTGGCAATTTTTCTGTGTTTACTTAATATGAGCTGTAATTTATCCCTTGGCTAAAGTTTGCAGATTAACTGAATTAACATGAGAATTGTTTCAGCTATACATGGTGGAATATATTACTGTAAACAGAAATCCGCGGGCAACTGAAGTCATGCAACGAGTCAGTTACTCTTAAATTAATAAGTTCTCACTTTTTATTTCCATTAATCTCAGTAAAGACTTAATTGATCTGAATAGACCGAATGAGAAGCAAAAACCTCTCGGCGTATATCAATTTTCTGTCAAACCAGCTACTTCGGTGAGAAATCTAGCAACGCGCGCAAATGGGAGTTTGATGAATGTACCAATGCCCCAAAGGACGTTATTTTGTTAGCCCCAAGCTATGTGCTATCTGTAAGAAACTAACTTTCTTTGAAAGAAAGATTATCCCAAGATTGGGCTTCCAGGTTGGTTGACGAATTTGAATTTTTTTGTCAAACCACTTCTGCTGAGCTACTTCAGTGAGAAATCTAGCAACGCGCGCAAATGTATAATGATTTGATTCCCCACAGGGCGTTATTTTGTTAGCCTCAAGCTATGTGCAATCTGTAAGAAACTATTGAAGAAAGAAAGTTTTCGAAGACTTTATAAAATATTCCGATCGCTTTGAAGAATTGATGCATTTCCAGAATGAATACATGAATTGATTGTATATGTTGACATAAAGAGAATGAAGAAAGCGACAGTCACAGCAGCTGGACCGTAAACTGTTGAGAACTTTTCACTGAAGCCTTTTTTTACCTTTAAAAACTTCCTCAGTTTAACCTCAGGACATGCACACATATCGAAGTTTGATATGATCAAAAGACTAGCGAAGAAATATATCGGCATTCTGTTGAAGTATTTGCTTAAGCTTAGAAGGCGCGCATCCAATTCTAAAGTACGATAAATGTGAATGATGAATGGAGGCCCTCAGGGCGCTATTTAGCAGGTGTACCCATGCATGCGTCATCTGCATATGTGGGTGTGTGTCATGTTTGATAACTCCTTGCTGTCGGAAACGACTGACCAGCAAAGTATTCATATAGGTATTAATAGGTATTAGTATAGTCAAGTCGAATTTCCCATTAAGACCGAACGTTTGAGGTTAATAAGTTGTTTATTATATGGCCTTTTGCTTTGTTTTTGCAAGCCTGTAATCGGCCCGTGGGCATTACGGAAGGATAATGCCCTACAATTAGCCAATCAGAGCGAGCGTTATATCGGATACAGTACAAGAGCAACCCATATAAAAAAGTCTACATAATGGACTTCAGTGTGGATAAATTGATAATGTTTTCATCCTTAGGAATGAGTATAAGAAGATGGCGTGATCGACAACTAAACCTGCGGTTTTAACGTTGTTCAGGCATAAAGGCACAGAAACTTTACTATACCTAGTTAATGAGGGCAGGGTGAAGTGGCGCTTTTATGTATTTGACCGAAAGTGTTAAAAAACGCCAGTGCCTGCCTACGGGTTAACAAGTGTCAAAAACATCATTAGATTTTGTTATCTGCGCAGCTCCTCTGTAAGCAAGGTGACACACGTCAGTGCTCTCGCGTCAAGAAATTAAAACTACACAGATGAGACAAGTTGAACGCCCAAAATCATTTCATTGTTGCTCAATGCAAACTTTCACAGTCAACAGTTTACTCCGAAACCTCAGTTACAAGCAAGTTACACGACGTATAATTATAGTTTGATCAAAAGAGTAGCGAAAAATATATCGCCATACCATACCAGTTTTTCAAAACTCTTTGTCATGAGATATGCTTAGCTTTCGTGAGAGACGTGCATGATATCATTTTTTAGGGTAAATGTAGCACAACCCTCTGGGCGTTGTTTTGTGGGCAGCCGGAAGTGCCTCAACTCGAGGGTGCTTTTGTTTGAAGAAATTAAATAAAATAAGTGTTAAGCACTACTGAACTAATTGGGGACACTGAAACAAGCAAACAAGAGCGAATTCGGAACTTGGAACTGGGAACTGGGAACTGGGAACTGGGAACTTGGGAACTTGGGAACTTGGGAACTTGGGCAGTATGCAACGAGGTGTTGATAATGAACGCCAGAGGCTTGGCTATAATGCCCGCAGAGTCTCTTAACAGGCGCGCCGTTATGTGGTCCAAACCCACAGCCTTCCTAGATTTCAGGCTACATAGTTGAGACAGAACAAACTTCTCAAAGATCCCTTGAAAAGTGAAAGGCGGATATGGACGGACAGGAGGTATTGGGATCGCGTTTATTATGACCGCAAGTTGACCGTAAAGTGGCCATCAGTTTACTTGCCGCGGATGCGAAAAACTTATTAAATGCGTTGGCAATGCATTGTTTGTCTGAAGAGACAAGGCCGTTTATATTCATATTCGGAGAAGTCGCTTTCTCTTCTCCAGGCAAGATTTTCTTCCCGGTCTTCCAAAACGATCTGTGTTCACCACCACTTTCCTCGATAAGCCGTTTGTTGTACATGTTGTAGGACGAATTCAATCGTGGCCAGACATCATAGAGAAATTTGGAAAACTTTCGTAAAAATGTGAGGCTGTTCAAATTCGATTAGAGATTCCATGATAGCGTTTAACTCCTGGCGGTCATTAACAGAAACAATTTTGTAGCACCGTGATGAGTTGACATCGACCGCCATGTTAAACTTCAGTCGAACATTGTATTCGCTGACTGCCACTTGATCTTACTCAATTTTGTGTAAGGGAGCTAACCACTTGAAGACATTGAGAATAAAAAAGTAAAACGTTTTTTCGTTCATGAACTGATATTCAGCCTTAATAAGAACTTCTTCACAATGTTCGGCTTTGATAGTTATTTTAACATATAACCCGCGCCGAGGGACACTGTTTTCGAGACTTTTGTCTTGAGACTGAGACATTCGCGGGTTATTCACGTTTCGACAATATCATTTACGCCGTCGATGGCCAAACTCATTATCTCATCGACTGACAGAACAGCTTTTTAGTTGACTCAGAAGTGGACAATGAGCAAACCGAATAATATGTCGCTATCAATCCATCTCAGTACAGGGTTTATTCAGAAGCTGAGGTTTTCTTCAAAACAACCTGTATAAAACATCACAGTCCGTAATTATTTATAAAGTAGCCCAGAAGGTGCCTGAAGATAATGGTGAAAACATTACTGGAATTCAGTTAAAATACTAAAAGGTCGAAACTTTGCAGGGTAATAAATCATTGCCAATAACCCATTAAAGATAGGATGACAAGTTATTAAAGAAAAAAATTAGCTGATGACATCCTGTAATTAAAATAAGCTCAGAAAATGGATGACGCGTTTTTAGTACTACTGACTGCAGTGTATATTTACACGTTGGAATTTTTTAATTACACTGTATTTTAAGCTTATGTTTGGCGCTTGTCTTTGTATATAAGCGTTTAATAAAATTAGCAGCAAAGAAAGTACAGGGTTGCTCACTTGTTTGATGTAGATATTTCTGGTGTGGTACGCGGTCTCTTAGAGACTTCTGATATCCCACATAGCAAGTTCAAATTAAAATAGCAGGATCTAACTACTACTACCATCGCAATAAAAATATAATTATATGGTAAGAGCGAGGCCGTTTAAAGAGAGGAGTTGAAGAGCAGACAGATTTTTCTTTCAAAATTCCTTTTTCATGATCACTTTGCGTGAAGTCTGTTGGAGAAATGTTTGCGAACGAAAAATTCTTTTTGAAATACATTTGCATTAATTATGGCACAAACAAGTTAACATCATGTTATTAATGTTCTCCTCACAAAAGAGACAAAAACTCCAGGATTTTTTTTTTCTATGAATGAAACCTCTATCGAGAGAGGAAAATTCTTGCTCGTAAGGTCCGTAAGCTTGCTAGTTAACAAATTTCTCTATTCTTGTATGAATATTAGTTAGTATTTCGAACACAGCGTTGGTCTTAAAACAAACGACCACTTATTGAACAAATAAGTGATATTAAAACTGACGGAACTTCTTACCGTAAAACTTTAGTAGCCAAGGTCACAAGCATTCCAGCATAACCTTAAAGCTTTCTATCCCTAAGGAAGTTACAATGCCATTGTTATTGCCTCGTCACTGTTTGGCCAAATTAAGAAAAATGTGTATACTTGACTCCTTTCTAAAATATTATTGGTTCTCGTGGTTTTGGCTTTCCTGTGATGATGTATTCACGTAGCAGTGCTACCGTCTAAACTAAAACACTTTGTAATTTTTCTTGGGGCGTGCGGCCGTGTCGAAAAACTACCTCAAGATGGGCGCTGGGGTCAAAATTGCACTCCTGCTGGAATTATTCCTCGGAGTCGGTGAGTTTTAATTTGATGTTAGCGCGTGAAAACTTTAACTGCCACCAGTAACGAATTCACTTCTAGGAAATATAAATTCTTACACGAAACTGATTGTTCACGTTTGAGCGTTCTATGATATCCGTCTCCTGCATCGAGTGAACACAGAATGAATTAAGAACAATCGGCGATAATGTTGAAAACATCAACACCTGCTTGAATTTTGTTCGTGTGCTAGCACAAAAGACTTGACTGACATAGTTTGTAGTATAGTCTAGCCAAAAACCAAGAAAAGAGCCCAGAACACAGACAGAGAACAGTGTCTTGAATATCGTGAAATTTGAAAACGCAACTTTATTTCTACGGTTAGGCCTACAGCCACATTAATTCGTCACGAAAACGGAGCTTTTCGAAAACGTTCTTCAAACCAGGAGGAATTTGAAAACGCCGACTTTTTGTTTTCGTATGGACGGGAACATTTCGAAATGCGGGCTTTTCGAAAACGACGGCATCACAATAGTCATTTCCCTGCCCGAGTTTTCCTCAAACAAAAATCCAAAATGACTGCCAATTAATTGTTGCGTTTTTAAACGGCCTCCTGCGTAGTGTGACATTTAGAGTGAAACCTTCGCTTTCAAATTCCTCCGGCGTAGTGTGTAAGTACAGGCCTTGTCAAGTTCTAGGAGAGGTTTTGTAAAACACCTTCACATCGCATTTTGATACCTTCATCGGTATGTCACTAAAAAAAGGTTAAATCTTTCCACTTCTACCTTTTGAAGCCTTCATTGGGCTTCTTTTGATAACAAAATTGCTATCGATATACTCGCTAAAACATGCCTGGATGAAATTCTGCCTTAGATGACTTGGTTAATTTTATTGTTAATTGGCTTTTTTGCTCTGGAGCATGCAAGTCAACAGCCAATTACTTCACATATTTCACAGTTTTTTTACTTTACTTCCACTGTAGAGCCCATGTTATGATATTCGTTTCGCAATTTCTCGTTTTCCGGATGACATAGGTAATGTTTGGGTAAACACCTGTTGGTGTAAAAATTAATTGAACTCTGCATGGGGACTGTTTAACCAGGGAAAATAATAAAGAAAGATGGCTAAATTTAGCTGAAGTGGCCACCCATCAGTTATTATTTTAACAAGAACTATAAAGGAAGTATAAAAATTAAAACTGGAGGAGGAAATGAAAATACCAAACCAAGCTACTAAAGGGAGATATCTGAAAACGTAGCGAATTGAAAAGATGAGACAGCAGCTTTCGTCAGATCAGCCTGAGAGATACCATTGGAGTTTTATGCCATCTGTGAATTGATTTTACAGTTTCTTTCGCCTTTTAGTATAGATCATAAGTAAAACAAAAAACAAGCTAAAGAATTAGGGTGTTTAAAGATACAAGTTTTAAATATATTTTTCGGTCCTTTTTTAAATTGATTGATATTGACAGGTATGATTGACAGCTGTCAGCAGCATATTTTTACGACCGATCGCTTGAAACAAACAGCTAGAAAAATAAAGGTCGTGTTAAGAAGACTTTACCGAAGGAAATGTTTTCAATATGTTGTAACCTCGCGAAAAACGTAATCCAATTTTAATAAGGACCTTGCATGGTCTCCGGATATAGAAAGTAAACAAGAGAAAGCTAACTCCTGAGTCGAACTTTGCCACAGCTAATTATTCTAAGAATACCGTTAAAGTTTTTTTATAAAAGGAAAGCTAGTCTGTGACCAATGAAAATTTAAGCCATTTGATGCTGGCAAAACTAGCTTTTTATGTAGTTTTTCACAGTTTAGACTCTTCGAACCTCTAAGCCTGTCGCTGAAACCATAGTTTAGCGGTTCTCTTTTTTGCCTTATTGCTTAATGCAACTAAGGATGAACTGAACGGGAGCATATGTAAATTAATTTGTCGATCTCTACTCTCTAATAACCACTAATTATTTCAAACCTCTTTCTTCCTGTAGGTTTAGTTGCTGGAGGTATGTACACAAATTACTTAAAATACGTCTTAAACTAAAACGTGATATATTGTTTGCTGTCGATTGAAAGCCCCAGACTCGGTTGGTGTATATGGCCCCAGTTGTTCGAAAGCTGGATGACGTTATCCACCGGATAAATCACTATCCAGCGGATAAGTGTCAACAAAACAAACTACGCTATCCACTGGATAGTGATTTATCCGGTGGATAGCCTTATCCACCTTTCGAACAGCCCGGGCCTGGCCCGGGTTGTTCGAAAGGTGGATAACGCTATCCACCGGATAAATCACTATCCAGTGGATAGCGTAGTTTGTTTTGTTGACACTTATCCGCTGGATAGTGATTTATCCGGTGGATAGCCTTATCCACCTTTCGAACAGCCCGGGCCTGATCTTTAACTGACGGTGTTACATGATTGATGTTATCATGTTGCTGATTATTCTTCTTTTTAACCCCTTGTTTTATTTTTAAAAGAGATTAAATGTATTCCTGGTGTATCTTCAATATTGCAGATTGTGACTCTCCGATGGGAATGGAAAATAATCAAATCCCAAACTCCGCATTATCAGCTGCCTCAGTGGTATGTACCTACATACATACATGCATACTTAATTGACTTTCCCCAAGGGGGCTTTTCAAAGACAATTTTAATACAGATATTTAAAAACTATATATTCCTATTTACAATTAAAACTGAAGAATGATTAAAATAAGGTTCCAAAAAGTATAAAATATATAAATATAAAAAGTTACAATTCTTTAAGTAGTTTGGTCCTCAGGCGATTTTTAAAAACAGTGACTGAATCACACAGTTGAGAGAATAATCTAAAGAATTCCATAAATAACTATTCTATCCTAGCATTCCATAAATTAACTATTCCAACCTAGCATAAAAATATAAAACAGCAACCCCCCACAGTACTCCATGACAGGAACAAAAACGACCACAACAACGACAACAGCTTTGTAATTTTTGATGTAACATAACAAACACGAGAGATGTTGTTTCATCAAGACATCCAAATTAAACGCCGCCAGTGAGAAGAGAGTTGAAAATACGACGCACAGCGGAGTATTTTTGACGAATTTCGAGGTGTGTGGATATCCGATGAAACACTGTCTCGAGTGTTTGATATATCTTCTCAATCGAAACAAAAACTAATATTATAAGGATTAAACGGAGAAGTAAAATCCATAAAATCTATGCTAATGAAGACCGGGTGTCAAAAACCTCCTTCACGGTTGTGATTTTCTTAATTAACTTAATGAATTATTATATATATAGCTTGCAAACATGATTGGGAATAAGCTACTCGGAATAACTTAACCAGTAGATTAGTTTCTATTTACGCAAGAAAACTATAGAAAGAGAAAAAGCAAGAAAAAAAGTGACACAGAGTCAATTCAACTCATGTATTTGTTTCAATTGATTGCTTTTGTCAGTATGCCAATAGCCCTTCCTATGCAGCCAGCCAAGGAAGACTTAACAAGGCCACCACGTATATTGCTGCGGCTAACAACAAGGGGCAGTGGGTTCAGGTGGACTTTGGAAAGGTGGCTAAAGTCACCAAAATCGGAACACAGGGCCGCTACAATGTTGCACAGTGGGTGACTAAGTACATGGTGTCGTACAGCATAGATGGGGGATACTATCAGTTTCAGCTGCTCGAGCATTACAATGTACCGCGGGTGAGAACTCATTGTGCATGAAAACATTTAATTTGATAACCATAGATCCACCACTGTAGTCATCCTTGCAGACAGAGTAAAGAAGTCACTCCGGTCCAGCACGAGATCATCTCAAGACGATTTTTTATATAACAATTATTTATAATGCACTTGGAGATGTCTGTTGCGTATAAATCATAGTCTGGCTTAAATTAAATTCTCATTTTCCCTTTGTATTTTCAAGTTATTCATAAGTTGTGAACAGTTAGGATGTATCGCGAGTTCTCAAGACGAAGGATCTGGGTCTAAAAATTCATTTGCTCAGTTTAACTTCATAATCGTACAGCAGCCTCCGGTAACGACAGTTGATGCATCTTTTGCACTATATACGTTTTTCACTCCTTAAGCAAGGCGCTTGAGAAGATTATTATAATTTATTCTGTTGATATCAGGCGAGGAATTTTGAAAAACATTTCGGAGACGACATGTCACCATTATCAAATGTAAATTATTTTCAGTTTAGCAACTGAAACATGCGAATTATATAGGCTTCACGAGCCGTCACCTCCACCTACGCATTGAGAAGCACAAATTCCGTCAGCGGTAAACATCTCAAGGACCAACACAATCGAAGACCGAACAATCTTCTCGAGCAATTTGTCATCCTAAGAAAATGCCACGGAAAGTTCAAGTGCCTTATTTTATTAATGAGATGCTGTCAATAAGCAAAAGAGACTGACTCTGAACACTCAAGAAGACTCTATTCCAGCGAAACTGTTTATTTAATTATGTACATTTTCTGTTTGCCAGTTTTGTCTATTCTTTTGATTTCTTCCATCACATTTTATTCTGACCAAGGAAGAACCAATCAGATCTCTCGGATTTACACCAACTGACTACCTTGCCATATAGAACGGTTTTCAATTTAGTCTCGAAAGTAATCAGGTAATTAGTTTGGAACGATTGGGTTAGGTTTCAATTCACTACGGTTTGAGTTTTACTGAATAGTCTAACAGTGATAAGTAATTTGTTTAGTTTTACGACACTCAAATGAAAACCACTCTATTGCTATTTGTTGTCTGCTGTTTTCTATTCCAGTAACATGGCAGTAAATAAACGTTTGCATTTTCAGGAATACGTCGCTAACAAGGACTACACGAATGAAGTAATTAATACTCTGGAGGAGCCAATTATTGCTCGTTTTATTCGAATTCACCCAGTTGCGTGGCAAAGTCATATCTCCATGAGGTTCGAATTGTATGGATGCTATTCAGGTGAGCTGGATGAAGAGATGCGTTTTCTTGAATACACTTTTGTTGTAAATGTAAAATGTTTCAATCATTCTTGTAACTATAACGTGTAATGAAATATCCTGGTTTGATTCCGTCGTTTATTTAATTTTAACTGCTTATTAGTATGATGTACTATCATACTTACAAGCTAAACTTGATGGAAAGAATTGCCGCCAAGTAAATGGAAAAGAAACATGTGTTCTTGTTCAGTTAAATTTGCTACAAAATTATATTTGGTTTTGTTATAACTCTGTTCACAGATTCTCTATTTGGTCTTGAGTTCGTCCAGATCGCAAGCAAATTGTTAACCGCGAGAGATGTGAACGAGCCAGAACTTAACGGGGTAGGGGCTGGGGTAAAAAAAATTAAAAATGAAAAAACATCCGTGGACAGACTTGTTTGTTATCAACTGCGAAAACGTATTTGGTACATAACACAGGGTTTGCTGCTGTTAGTTGTTGTCGAAAAGCTAATGAAGCCTAGCGGTTCCCCAACGATCATAATAAAGTTAATAGATTTAATATGTTATTCTCTCAGTTTTTTTTTTCGTTTTCTTTTTTTTTAAGGTTTTTCAACTCCCAAGCCTCCAGCTTGCATGGCTGGCCTGGGAATGGAAAATGACCAAATTCCTAATTCTGCAATAACGGCATCAAGCGTGTATAGCAGCTACCGAGCAGATCAGGGTCGGCTTTACAACCAAGGGGGGTCTCGCGGCTCTGGAACTTGGCTGGCGGGTACAAACAACCTTGAACAATGGTTTCAAGTCGAGCTTGGAGATTGGACCAAAATCACTAGGGTATGCACCCAGGGAAGACTGAACGGAGCTAACTGGGTTACAAAGTACAAGCTCGTTTACGGTTACGATGCAGTGTTTTACAAGGAATACAAAGAAGAAGGAGACGACGCCAAGGTACGTGTTTATTGCACTGAGTTAAATGTTTCAGAGAGAAAACTTCGTCACAAGAGGGAATCAATTTTCTATTTTCTTGGTGACCAAGTAGTCCTTACGATCTTTTTTACGTTCGCTGATTGCGTGACTAATATCAGGCCATCGCAGGACTTCACGCCACGGCAGGTGTGAGTGAGCGTAGGGAATTAATAATTTTAAAATCACTAGCATTTGAAGATCTAGAAAAAACATACAGACCGATAGCGATACACAAGACCGAGGACACAGGTTTTGCCCAGTGCCGACCGACCATGACCGGCCATTGACGTGTTTATTTGTTTCTCTGCAGTGTTGCTTTGAAAGCAACTTTTGTATTACTTTTTTAATTAAGGAGACAATGTCATAAATTGCACATGTGCGCCGACGTTTCGTTCGAAACTTTAAAAGTTCAAGCGGAATTTTTCAAGTTTGAATTCGGTAAATTCAAAATGGCGTCGACTAGCGGAGCCAGTCGTGGTGTGTGAACAAGGGGAAACGTACTGCGATTAATAGGCCATGGTACTAACACACAGAGGTAAAGCTGTACACGTCATAAAGGGACAATTTGGAAGGAAAAAGTATTTCGCAGTTGTTTTGGGCAAGCTTAGTGACCGCCTGTCATCAGGTCTGTCAGCCTGTCAGCTGTAAATCATCCGATTCTTGCTGACCTCTTGAGGTACTCAGCCCATTTGGACCTTTTCATAATTGTCCTAGCAGTCTGTATTCAATTAGCTTTTAACTGACGCATGGAACGTAGAATTCTGTAGAGATATGTTAGAGAAAACAATTGAGAAACAACGCATGATTTGAGATGGTTAACAGTCAATTTGACGGTTATTTTAGTAAAATACGGTTTGTTTTTTTATCTTTATCTCATCTTGGCCTTAAAATCGTATTGTAGTACGAAATCTGCATTCACTTAGCTTTCAATTGGTGTATTAAATTTAGAAATCTATTGACATTTACTAGAGAAAAAAATTATCTCCATGACACGGTAAGCATTGTGAAAGATACGTGGATCGTGTACGACAGTAACTAGAGTGAAATAAGGCATGATGTTTTGGCTTTTTAACGTATAGTGACCTTTAAATAGTTACGTTTCGGGAACCTACATTCAGTTAGCTTTGAATTAAAAATAGAAATCGGTAGAGATTGATCAGCGAAAAAATTGTATTTCCACGAGACGGTTACCACTGTGAATTTAAAAAATGCGTAGATCTTGTTGCAATTCGATAGTAAATGGAGTGCAATACGGCAAGATTTGTAAGCTATTCTCGCATCGTGAGCATTAAAGTGTTATGTACTGTAGAAACTGCATAAACGTAGCTCTTAGTAGCAGTATTAAACGTAGAAATCTGTCGAGATATGCTAAAGAATAAAATACCTTTGCACGAAACAATTAGCACTGGAGAATTGTGAAGTTGTTGCGACCAGACTGAGCCGCGGAAACACGGAACGAGTTAAAGATTATTCAACGCAAGCTGACCTAAAAATATTTAGTTTTAAGAAATGTTCTTCTCTGAGCTCTAAAAGAACACAGTAGGGTTAAATATGCCATGTAAAAAGGAATTTTAAGCCCATATGAAAAAGAAATTTGCACATGCGCAGCTCGTGACACTGTCCCTTTAAAGCCGTTCATTTTAAATTTGACGTACACGTGCGGTTTGATATTTCGGGGACAAAAAGCGTCACTATTTGCAGAGTTTGTTATCGGAATCCGTAATTGTTGGACGCTGTGTCGAATGTTTACATTTCACGTTGTTTTACAGTGTAACAAAAAGCTTGAAAAGCTGCCAAAGTTGGAAATTTTGGAGAGGTCCGCACCGGAAAATCAGGACCGCTGGAATACGCGCGAGTAGTAGAGAGTGTCCTACTTCCATTTTACAAATGACTGGATGCCCCTCTCAGTATTTTTAAGAAAACCAATGCCGTGCGCAATTTTTAAGAAAAACCTTACAAGGTTCCTAATGGATCAACATTTTTAGTTAATGGATAAATATTTTTAGATGAACGCCGTATTGTTGATATATAATTATTTGCAATTAGGTTTTAAGACAGTACGTAGTTTTACTGTGACATTTGTATTTCATAGTTTAGATTTTAATACTTTTTATTTTTATGGAAGACCTCCCTGAAAACCACGTATTTACGTGACGGGTGCTTCCTCCTTAAAGAATGTTTTATTATTATTTATTATTATTATTAGTAGCCTGTTGCGAAGATATGGCATTTCCCGGTTCAATGCAATTCAAGTACATCGATTGGTATAATTACTTGTGAAAAGCTTTGCCTTGAATTGCCATGATCACGGGCTCATTCATTTCCCTTATGAAAACGAATATTTCCTACAATTGCGGTTGCTTTTTACAAAATAGAACAATTCCAGTGCATCCCGTCCCCCGAGATCCAATCTGCATCCCCGCTCACTATTTGTGGTTTGTTAAATGCTTAATCCTTCGTGTAAGAAACTTAAAGCCTTTTTGAGAAAAATGCACGGTGCATTTTTCTCAAATGTCTACTTTTGCACCGACTGACTTCACGCC